>CAUZXS010005668.1:130000-177599 GCA_963585895.1 Sepioteuthis lessoniana | reverse complement strand
AACACTGTGATGCTTAACTTGTTTCATTAAAAATAACACTTTTAGGATGAGAAACGAAAATTTTCGCGGTAGGCCATATTGTTTGGACTGGTAGTATATATATATATATATATATATATATATATATATATATATATATATATATATATATATATATATTGTTAAAAAAGAAAACGGAATGAAAAAGGCATATAAATGAATAAGAAAATTTATTAATGAATATTAGTTAAGATCCACCGACGCGTTTCGACCAATATGAATGAAATTATCAAAGATATGAAATTACAAAAACTTCAGGTAAAAGGTATTTTTTGGTCATCTTCAGGGTGGGAATCGTGAATTTAAAATAATAGTTTGAACGATACAGAAATATATTCGAAAAATATTCGAAAAAGATTACATCGTGAAACGTAAATTTTTAAAGTTAAGGAGAAACACAGTGTCTGTAAAAAGCCAGTTTGTATTGGTAGAGAATGATAGAAAGAAAAATTCAGAGGAGAGGGAAGAAAGAAAGAAGGGGTAAAAAGGAAGAAAAAAGAAAAATCGTGAAAAAAAGGAAAAATATTGTGACCAGATGGAGTCACTTGGAAGGCAGATAGAAATATTTGATTATCGTTGTTTGTGTAAGTTGAAATCTTCCAACATAATTTTGGCTAGATAAGGTGATATTTTATAGAATCCTGGTCTCTGTTGTATGGTATTATATTGTGAAATGATTTTATAATTCTACATTTGTTTTTATCATGAATGAATGCGATGATGTTTGAATGTTTGAAATCAAAAATATGGTTAGATGAGATATTAAGAATAACTAAAGCGTTGAAAAAATTGCCTGGTTTAAAGCATATATATATATATATACATATATATATACATATATATATATACATATATATATACATACATATATAGATACACATATATATACATATATATATATATACATATATATATATATATATATATATATATATATATATATGCTTTAAACCAGGCAATTTTTTCAACGCTTTAGTTATTCATAATATCTCATCTAATCATATTTTTGATTTCAAACATTCAATATATATATATGAATGTTATATATATATATATATATATATATATATATATATATATATCGGAAAAAAGCCAAACGGTTAGAGTGTTCGCCAATTGCCCGGGAGACGTGGGTTCAATCCCAGGTCGAGTCATACCAAAGACTCAAAAAATGGTACTTGATGCCTCCTTGCTTAACACTCAGCATTATAAGGTACGGATCAAGGGTAAAGTGGAGCAATCCAGGGAAAGGAGTAGCGCCCTCCCCTACACCTTGGTGTAGTAGCTATCGAAAAGGGAGCCTTCGGGTCACCCTCGATTATGATCGCCAACTTTACTTACTTTTTACTTTATATTTATATATGAGAGAGAATTTGCTACCAGGACTGCCCAAGATCATATATAGGAAAAACAAGTAGAGATTTCCCAATAGAAATCAATGAACATAGAAGAGACTTTAAACAAAACGGCTGTAAATTCTCTAAAAAATGAAGCGGGACTCCTCATGGTAACATAGATGTAAGCGAGTTATATTTGCGTATAGTTTTTAGTTTGAACTTTGCCTCCCGCACCGGTCGCTTCCGGGTGGAAGGTGCGAGAGGAACTTTCGGCCTGAACACTGGCTGGCGTGAATTCGGACTTTTTCAAAGTGACTGGCATGCGAGACTGACGTTTTTCTTTGTGGGTCACTAGCAAGGCAAAAAGAGGTAAGCACGTGGATTCTCTTGAATTGATTTGATTTCAATCATCACTTTCGTGGTGTGTTTCCTTTTTGGGGACATTTACGAGTGCATTTGTTTTGTTTCAGTTTTCACGTTGAGGAATGTATGCTTGCTTTACGTTGAACATGTACACAAATAAAGATATACATCTTCATCAGTTCGATACTCGTGTCTTTGATTTTTGGCCCCAGTTGCTGCTGTCACATCTCCATTCTCGTTCTAACGTTCACTTTCAGATTAATAGCATCGTGAAAGTTAGAAATTCAGTTATATCCCACGTCAGCAAAGAGCAGTCCAGTCGGCTAGGGCTGTTGAATACACCGATTGCATCTTGGCAGAGGGGTAAGATCCCCCTCCCAGACTGTCCTGAATACGGCACTAAACAATCTGATGGTGAGGTTCCAGTAATGCTGAAGCTTTGGGAAAGCGGAGTATCCTTTAATTTCCATTACTCCCAATTCCACTCTGGCCCGGAGTGGTAGCACTTGCTAGGGTACTATCTATGGGTCAAATAGAACTAAAGCATGGTTTCGAGGGGTTATTGTTTTTGCATTTAAACAGCGTACTTATGCTAAACTGAATTGTTTGAAATAGAACTGTTTCACATTGAAACTGTATTTAAGTTAAACAGAATTTTTTTTAGATAAAACTGTTTTGTGATTTACCTGTGTAAACAAAATCTATACTTATACTAAAGTGAATTGGTTGAAATAGAACTGTTTGATTTAACTGAATAGGTTGAAATTGACAATTAAACTGTGTACTCATGCTAATCTGATTATTTGTTATAAAATTGATTTGACATTGAATAACCTACAAAGGTTGATATGCCATGAAACCCAACCATCCAACCAACCAACCATTAACAATGGGATAAATAGTTCTACTGCTGCTTTTCTCCAAGAATGGCATTGGCATTGAATGATCCACGAAGGTCGATATGTCATTAGAAATAAAAGAAGAAATTAAGAAATGAAAGTGCTGAATAAAAAACTGAACAATGCACGATATATATATATATATATATATATATATTCAGTGCGATCCTGAAGAGCCGTTTGGTGAAAACTCGGCAGACTTACTCCTAGCCATGTAGGAATTATTTTCATTTTATATATATATATATATATATATATATATATATATATATATATATTGTGCATTACACGCATAATCGTATTTGATATAGTGGTTTTAAAATTCTAAAATCTCCCAAACAACTAATGGTCAGTGTCTGTTTCCACGACGCTATATGCCAACAAATTCTCTCTCTCTCTCTCTCTCTATATATATATATATATATATAAAGAAAACTAGGAAAAAACAAAATTATAAAAATTTGATAAATTTACTACGAAAGTCAATGTTGAACGTTTCGGTTATAATAACCTTCTTCAAGGAGTTAAATCTTTGAAAAATGTCGTTAAAATAACGATGGACGTTTCAGGAAATGCCAATACCATCGCTGGCCGGGAGTGGTAGCACTTGATAGGGTTCTAGCTATTGGTCAAATATAACTGTTTGACATTTAACCTGGGAGCAATCAAATGAATAATGCTAAATTGAATTGATTGAAATAGAACTGTTTGATCCTTCAATTGTGTGTAAACAAATGATAAATATTTAAATGAATTATTAGTGATACACAGCAATACATGGAACTGTTTATCTATGTGCTAACAAATGTCTAATGTATTAGATAATAATACTTAAAACCATTTAACGGTGTTCAAAAAAGAGTCCAGGCTCGTTTCAGAACGTTATCAACAAAATGTGTTTACAAATTATAAATATCTTACATATATGCATAAACAGGATTTGGCATGAAGTAGCCTACAAGTGTTGATATGCCATAAAACCAAACCAAATCCTATATATTGAATATATATGTATAAAGAGGATTTGGCATTAAATAACCTACAATGGTTGATATGCCATAAACCCAAACCAAATCAAATCATATATATTGAATATATATGTATAAAGAGGATTTGGCATTAAATAACCTACAATGGTTGATATGCCATAAAACCCAACCAAACCAAATAATATATTTTTAATACATATGTATAAAGAGGATTTAGCATTTAATAACCTATAATGGTTGATATGCTATAAAATCAAACAAAACCAAACCATATATATATATATATATATATATAAACATGATTTGACATTAAATAACCTACAATGATTGATATGCCATAAAACCCAACCAAACCAAATCCTATATATTTGATATATATGTATAAAGAGTATTTGGCATTAAATAACCTACAATGATTGATATGCCATAAAACCCAACCAAACCAAATCCTATATATTTAATATATATGTATAAAGAGTATTTGGCATTAAATAACCTACAATGATTGATATGCCATAAAACCCAACCAAACCAAATCCTATATATTTAATATATATGTATAAATAGGATTTGGCATTAAATAACCTACAATGGTTGATATGCCATAAAACCCAACCAAACCAAATCCTATATATTTAATATATATGTATAAAGAGTATTTGGCATTAAATAACCTACAATGGTTGATATGCCATAAAACTAAAACAAACAAAACCACCTTGATCTCAAGGTTAATATGAGTGTTGCGATTTCTAGACGTTGACATTTTGGCTCTATTTTCGTTGCGAACACAATAAACAGAGAACGCTATTGTTCGGAGATTCTTCCCACCTTCATCGGTAAGAAGAAAAATGAGAAAATTAATTAATTAAAATTAATTAAACCGGACGGTATTACTGCCCACACATCTCACTGCTTGATGGAGTTTGTAGAAGAATTTTTTGGCTGACCGCATTGTTTCCAAAGACATGTGACCCCCACGCACGCTCATCAAAATCCACAAAACTTTTACCTTCTAAGTAAAGCAAAACATGCGATGCAGTAAGATCGGCCGTATACGTAAGCCGGCTTGAAAGCAGCGATAACAGTCTATTTCAAGCAAATTACTGATAGCAGTGTTCAGACTGAAAATAGGAAGGAGCCAAACTTGTATCGATGCTAAAGGGCGTCACTTTCAACATGCTACATAATTTTCATTCATATTCTCCAGCAGGATTCGAAGCCGAATCGGCTTGGATTGTAGAATACACCAACTGCATCTCTATGACGGGGTAAGACTCCACCACGAACAAGCGTCCTGCATATGACATTAAACAATTTGATGGCGAGGCTTTAGTAATGCTGGAGATTTGGGGATTGTGGAGTATCCTTTCCTTGTCACTTCTCCCCGGTCCACTCTGCCCTCGGAGTTGTAGTACCTGATGTTACATAGCCATTCATAAATACGTGAAATAGACATATTTATACCGGTACGTAAAACGTTCATAATGTTCATATATATAACATAGGAATCCTGAAACACGAAAAACACTTACGACTTCTTAGTTCAGGTACGAAACTTTTTATTACCTTTGAGTTTAAAGGTTTTTCGGCATAAGGAGAGAGATACCATCTTTCTATGCTGACTTTTCCATCTGTCCCAAACCACGTGCGACACCTGCCCAAGGCCTCGGCGAGCAAGCGAAAGTCAACCTTCTTCTTCCGACCGCAAAACTCAACTGGCTGACTTTTCTCAAATCTCAGCCCACGCTTCCGGTGCGTGACGTCACTCACATCCCTGGTCACATCCTCTGAGATCTTTATTGTGACATCTCTGAATGACACGTCCGCTCCGCGCGCGCGTGAACACGTGCACTCATGTTTGCACCTAACTAACCGATGCACTGAGCCGAAACGTTCTCAGCCTAACTAAACCCAAAGGCAAGATATATAAAAAGAAATCCCTCGGCCATTATATTACACTGATAGGGTCCTATCTATAGGTCAAATAGAACCGTCTGACATTTAAACTGTATGAAAATAAATGATTCATGCTAAATTGAATTGTTAGAAATAGAACTGTTTGATCATTTAGCTGTTTGTAAGCAAATGACTGATGTTTAATTCAATTGGCAGTGATAAACAGAAATATTTGGAACCCTTTATAGGTTCAAAAGAATGAGCTTAGACACATTTAAAAATATTACCAACAAAATGTGTTTACGAATCATATATTCAATATATATATATATATATACATATAAACAGGATTTGTTATTAAATAACCTACAATGGTTGATATGCCATAAAACCCAACCAAAACAAATCCTACATACTTAATATATATCTATATAAAGTATTTGGCATTAAATAACCTACAATCGTTGATATGCCATAAAACCCAACCAAGCCAAATCCTATATATTTAATGTATATCTATATAAAGTATTTGGCATTAAATAACCTACATTGGTTGATATGCCATAAAACCCAACCAAACCAAATCATATATATTCAATATATATGTGTAAAGAGGATTTAGCATTAAATAACCTACAATGGTTGATATGCCATAAAACCAAATCAAACCGCTGATGTTAAATTATGTTATACGGCAATACTTGAAACAATTTAACAGTATATATATAAAAAAAAAGATTAGCGCAGGCCCGTTTAAAAAATACTATCTATAAATGTTTTTACAAATCCTATATATCTAATAAATACATATAAAACGGATTTAGCATTAAATAACCTACAAGGGTTGATATGCTATAAAACCCAATCAAACGAAACGAAACCAAATCAGTATTCTCAATTGAAACGGTTTTGTCAAAAAAATTTAACTGCATAGTAATTTTCAGCTCTCCCTTTATACATATATAATTTAGATGTGTGATATTTCGTTCGGCTTTATTATTCTCGAACTTCTTCAGACAGAGATGAAATAAAGCCGAACGAAATATCACACATCTAAATTAAGTGTTTGATTTATCCAACTTTCTACATATTTCTATCTTATATATATATATATATATATATATATGTAACACTATGTAGGTGGCCCGCCAAGCAGACGATTCCTTTATCTGTTTTGGCGCGAAACCAGACAAAGGGTTTTGGAATTGAAATCTCGGCGTGGTCGGAAGTGGTAACGGGACGCGAGAAGAGAGTTGGTTGGAAAAAGGAGCTGACAGAGAGTTGGCGACGGGACACGGACAGAGGCAGTCGACTCCGGATACCGTAGTAGAGAGGCGAGTCAGCATGACACGAGGGTCCAGCCACCGTGAGGGAAGATGAGTCTGCATTCCAGTAGCTTTGTAGTAGTTCGCTAGAATCCACACTAGCGTTAGTCTGCACATGCACAAGGTGTTACAGAACTCCCTTTCTGCACTTGAGTTAACCCCAAGCATTTGTTCGTTTGTTCTTTCTTTCCTCCCGCTCCCTCAATCGTATTTGATGTAGTGGCAAGAAATGTGCGTTACCCCTATCGGAACCACTAGTTGATCACCGGTCAAGAATTGAAATGGTTAGAAGAGTTGATGTAACGTAGGGGGACCGAGAAGGGGTAACGTCACATATATATATATATATATATATATAAGATAGAAATATGTAGAACGTTGGATAAATCAAATACTTAACGCAAATTTAGATGTGTGATATTTCGTTCGGCTTTATTTCATCTCTGTCTGAAGAAGTTCGAGAATAATAAAACCGTACGAAATATCACACATCTAAATTTAAGTTGAGTGATTGATATATCCAACTTTCTACATATTTCTATCTTATATATATATATATATATATATATATAAAGATTTTTAGGTGCACAAAATTTGATCATAACAATAAATAGACCTAAAGTTTTATTCATCATGAGAATAAAATGATAAAAAGCAAAAAAATGACAAGCTAACTATCCAATTTCACTCCTCGCTCATTAAAACTAAATCAAGAATAATATATAAAGAAAAAAAAAGAGAAATATGTCGGGCGAAGAAAAATTATATATATATATATATAATTTGTAATTATATATACATATATATATAATTTGCAATTATACATACATATATATATAATTTGTAATTATATATATATATATATATAATTTTTTCTCCACCCTACATATATGCCATAGGCTATCGATCATATGGAAATCAGACCTGATCGATAAGATGAAATGCAGTTTCTTCCCGGCAGCAGTCGTATCGATACTGCTGTATGGATGCACTACTTGGACGCTAACTAAACGGCTAGAGAAGAAGCTAGACGGCAATTACACAAGAATGTTGCGAGCAATATTGAACAAATCCTGGCGGCAACACCCCACAAGGCACCAACTATACGACCACTTGCCTCCCATCACGAAAACTATCCAAGTTAGACGAACCAGACATGCAGGACACTGCTGGAGAAGCAGGGACGAGCTTATAAGTGATGTACTCCTATGGACCCCCACATATGGCCGGGCAAAAGCAGGACCACCAGCTCGAGCATACATTCAGCAGTTATGTGAGGATACGGGATGTAGCCCTGAAGACCTGCCAGAGGCGATGAACGATTGGGGGAAGTGGCGAGAGAGGGTAAGGGATATCCGTGCTAGCGGCACGACATGATGATATATATATATATATATATATCTTTAAAGAAAAAACCAAAGACCGGTTATTTTAGGATTATAAATTTATTTCCATCCTGTTTTTCGTTTCTGGTGTGAACCAAAAACACGAAGAAAAATATAACAGGACTTCTTCAGATCTAATAGATAAATAAAACAGAACAGACACGGGGTGGAGGAAGAGAGTTGAAGAGTTACCTCCTCGTTTTAATGAGTTTCGTTTTTTTTTATTTACCTATTTATTTTATTTTCAAAATTCTTCGTCAGTTATTATGGTAATTTAACTTTTTTTTATTTATTTTATTTTATTTATTTTCTTTTCTTGTTAAGTTCGATAATTAACTTTTATGTTCTATGTCAATGTAATGAATTTTTTTTAGGGAAATATTAAAACTTATATTAATTTCGATACCATTTATTTAGCTACCTATTTTTTCCATGTGTGTATATTGGATACGTTTTTTGTCTTGTTTCACTATTTATTTGTGTCTATTCTGTTTTATTTATCCATTAGATCTGAAGAAGTCCTGTTATATTTTTCTTCGTGTTTTTGGTTCACACTAGAAACGAAAAACAAGATGGAAATAAATTTATAATCCTAAAATAACCGGTCTTTGGTTTTTTCTTTAAAGAAATATTGCTCTGTAAAATCAATTACATTGAGCTCTCTACTAAGAAGATTTAAATATTCAGCTCCTGAATGATTTTCTTGTCCTGAAGGAATTACTCCCAACTCTGGTTTAACTGGACCAAATAATACCTATATATATATATTCATTGTTATTGACGAGAATTCGTCAAAGGGTTAATTTATTTTGTTTCAGAAGAATTTGTTTCAAGCTCGGCATCCAGCAGTGAACGAACATCATAAATCCTTTATTTTGAAACACTTCACACGACTTGGAAAGTTTAACCGGTCGATTCTCTCACCATCCGTGTTGAATCAGCGCCTTTTTTTTTTCTTTTTTTTTTAGTAAAAAGATTATTGTGTGGGTGGTGTCCACGAAATGATAATATTTACTGGGGACGATGGAGGAGAATATGTTTTGTTATGGTTCCTGAGCATTTAGTTTGGTCACGCCTTTTTAGTTGACGACATTTACTGCTATTTATGGCAATCTTGCATTTTTAATTTTAAGCGTCCAACTCCTTCAAGATTGTTTCTTCTCTTTTGGTATCTTTCTTGTCATGATATCATCCAACAAAACACCCATCAGATTTTAAATTACACATAATATCCAACAGTGAATAAAAAAAAAATGAAACAGCTTCGACCATGAAAAATATATTGCCTTAATCTAGATGATTGGATCTGGATTTTTTATTATTAGAGGGTTATTCATTCAATAAGGGGAATCTATCTATCTATCTATCTATGAGTGTCATTCCTTAAATTAAGGGAATATATCTCTTAATCTATCTATGCGGGCCATTTAATATATAAGTAGAATTTATCTGTGAGCACCATTCGATAAATTAGGGGAATGTATCTCTCTATCTATTGGGGTCATTTAATAAATTAGGAGAATCTATCTATCTATCTATCTATCAATTTATGCGGGTCATTTAATATATAAGGGGAATCTTCTATTCATCTATCTATCTATGACCACCATTTAATAAGTTAAGGGAATCTATCTATCTATCTATCTACGAGTGTCATTTAATATATAAGAAAAATCTATCTATCTATCTATCTATCAATCTCTCAATCTATCTATCCTATTCTCTTCAATATCTATCTATCTATCTATCCTATTCTATTCAACGTCTATCTATCTATCTATCTATATATGCAAATTTCATTAAACATAATAGACATTTTATGTCTACATATTTTCTTCTGGATCCGTTCGAATTCCCGTATTACTTTTATCGTATTCGGGGGGAATTGATTTATGTATTGTCCATAGTTGTAATAGACCCTCCCCTGATGATGGCCCAAAGTCGGCCGAAAGTACTAGGGATACATACAACTATGGACAATACCTAAATCAATTCCCCCCGAATACGATGAAAGTAATACGGGAATTCGAACGGATCCAGAAGAAAATATGTAGACATAAAATGTCTATTATGTTTAATGATATTTGCATTAACGAAGAAATGCTGCCTAAATATATATATATATATATATATATATATATATATATATATATAGGCATCATTCAATGAATTAGGGGAATATATCTCTATCTGTTAGAGTCATATTATATACAAGGAGAATCTATCTATCTATCAATCTATCTATCTATCTATGAGGGTCATTTAATATATAAGGAGAACCTATCTATCTATCTAGCTAGCTATGAGGGTCATTTAATATATAAGGAGAATCTATCTATCTATTAATCTATCTATCTATCTTTGAGGGTCATTTAATATATAAGGAGAATTTATCTATCTATCTATCTATCTATCTATGAGGGTCATTTAATATATAAGGAGAATTTATCTATCAATCTATCTATCTATCTATGAGGGTCATTTAATATATAAGGAGAATCTATCTATCAATCTATCTATCAATCTATCTATGAGGGTCATTTAATATACAAGGAGAATCTATCTATCTATCAATCTATCTATCAATCTATGAGGGTCATTTAATATATAAGGAGAATCTATCAGTCAGCCCAGTCGGCTGGGGCTGTAGAATAAATACACAGGCAGTATCCGTGCAGAAAGGTAAGACCTCCTCCCCACCAGTGTCCTATTTATACAATCTGATAGCGATGCTTCAGTCATAGAGCTTTAGGAAATGTGGAGACCCCCATCATTGCCATTTATCTCCGGTCCCCTCTGACCTGGAGTGATTGCAGCCGATAAAGTTCTATTGATGGGTCAAGTAGAATCGTTTGACATTTAAACTGAGCGCAAACAAATGATTTCTGCAAAATTGAATGGTTAAAAATAAAACTGTTTGATCATTTAACTGTGTGTAAACAAATGACTGATGTCTAAATGATTTTTTACTGATACATAGCAATACGCAGAACTATTAAACTATGTGCAAACAAATAATCGCGCTCAATTGAATTAGTGTTTACTAGAAACGCTTGAGACATTTTAACTGTGAGCCTTAATTGAATTATTAGTATTGCATAAGAATAGTTGAAACCATTTGACTGTGTGCAAATGAATGAATAGTGTGGAATGGAATAATTAGTGTTGAATAGCAATACTTGTAACCACTTTCCTGTGACCAAACAAATGATTAATATTAAATAAAATTATAATTAGTTGTCTGAATTTCTGAGACGAAGTTTGATGATTTTTATCATTCAGGGTTTTCGGACTATTGTCTTCATCTTTATTGTTATATTCACAACGTTTCGGCCGACGTGTCCTCCGATGTATTGTCACTCACCTGCAGTTTGGATTGAACCTGAAACCACCGGATGATTGTCTCTTTAAAAGCTAAGGGAACCAACGCCTATAAACGTTATGATATGTGCAGCAGGACACATAGCATAACGGATATAGGCATTGGTTTCGTAAACTTCTATAGAACAATCATCTGAAGGTTACAGGTTCAATCCTGACAGCAGGCAAGTAACATTACAGGAATACTTAACACTTGTACACGGTTATGGTTAACGGAATCAGAGTAAGCGACCCCCGTGGATTAAATAAAGGACGTGGTTCGAAGTTCCGAGAAGGCTCCCGAGTTCGACAAACACCAGAAGAAGGCCGGAGGACATATCGGCTGAAACGTTGTGAATATAACAATAAAAACGAAGACAGTAGTCCGAAAAGCCAGAATGATAAAAAGAATTATCATATTTACCCAACCCCTCCGCTCGGGCAGGATGTGACTCAAGGTCAATTTTTTAAGCGAAGTTTAACAGGTTTGAATTCAGAGTTTTCCTTCTCTTAGACTAGTTGCCTCACCAAGGCTGAAGAACCTAGTCTGCCCTACTATTTACCCATAGCTGGAGGGAGAATAATTGGATTCATACCTTTCCCAAGGGTATTAGTGCTATGTGAAATGCAATCAGTCTCGTCCAGGATTTGAACTCGTGTCACCGTGTCCAATTCCTGCGACGATAACCATTACACCACTGTTAGAGTCATTTAATATACAATGAGAATAATAGAATTATAACTGTTAGATTGTGTTGTATAGTCACAACCATGACCAACTATACTAACACATCTGCATATGCATGCAGAATCATAACGACGACACAATAAAGAAGACGAGCGACACAGTTCTCTAGAAAAATATACCTCTCACTTTATTTGAAAGGGTTGTGTGTGAGAGGGAGTTGGAGACCGAACAAAACTGCAACATATTGACCCCCACTCTATTGGCCATAACTGCGTTTCTTGCCCGTTCTCCTGGGCTGCTCAACCGGGGGCCTGGGGCCCAGCCTCTCTGGGACATGTTCCTCAATCCAGCATCTTCTCACCAACTGGTCTGATCTCCAAACTGTCAATCCGGGGCCTGAGGGCTCCCTCTGCTGGGTGCTGGCTTTCTCTACCGCATCTCTCTCCAGCTAGCCTGGTCTCCAAACTACCTGACTTCCTGTCTTCACTGTGTTATATAATAGTTCAACGTCCACCTTCTTCTTGTGGGCGTCACAATTTTGCACTCATTCAACCTGTCCACGGTCAAGGCTATAATATCCTGATATTCCGCGACCGGATGCACCTGTTATTTACACAGGTGCATTTCCTATTTTGACTGCCCGGCCGGGTCGTAGGTCAATATACAACAATTGCAATATTTGAAAACTTTTAACTGTGTTGAAACAATAGCAACGCTAGTGTGCAAATAAATTATTTAAAACACATCTAAAAATGAAATCCCCACAAAATATTTACTTTCAAATTATATTTATATCCATTCATAAGTGTACAAACAAATGACTGATGTCAAATTGTTACTGTTACATAGTAATACTGGAAACCATTTAACTGTGTGCAAACAAATGAGGTCAGGCTCGTTTTAAAATGTTATCTACAAAATGTGTTGCGAGCAATATCGGACAAGTCCTGGCGGCAACACACCACAAGGAACCAACTATACGGCCACCTGCCTCCCATCACGAAAACTATACAAGTTAGACGAACCTGAGACGCAGGACACTGCTGGAGAAGCAATGACGAACTCATCAGTGATGTACTCCTATGGACCCCCGCATATGGCCAAGCAAAAGCAGGACGACCAGCTCGAACATACAAACAGCAGCTATGAGAGGGTACGGGTGTAGCCTTGAGGACCCGCCAGAAGCGATGAATGATAGGGAGAAGTGGCGAGAGAGGGCCAGGGATGTCCGTGCTAACGGCACGACATGATGATGATGATGATATATATATATATATATATATATGCACTGTTGATTAGACCCAATAAGGTCAAAACAGCTGTTCAGTGTTCCGTGTGTCACATGTACGTGTTTGCCGAATTTTTTAGTCATGATACTTCTAATATAACATTAATTCCTCCTTTTAAATTTAATATAATTCTATTTCCTTCCCATGAGGTTAACGTTATGTGGATTCATAACACCGACTTGGGAAGACGTAGCCCCGGAGGTGGCCGTATCCTCTGTAGGGAATACGTACCTTCTCGGCACATTAGGTCAAGTGGTCACGCATTATCACCATGACTAGTTAATTCGGCATCACTTATATGTGACATAAACCGGTGGCTCAGTGGTAGAGTTTCAGCTACTGTGGTTGTTGGTTCAATCTCCAGTGGTGGAGATCACGGTTTACACAGCTGTTCACTGTTCCGTATGTCGCCGGTGTTTGCCGGATTTTCTTGTCAGGATAATTCTAATATATATATATATATATATGAAAGTAAAGTGGAGGTGCCCGTGGTGTAATGGTTATCGTCGTAGGTAATGGACACGGCGACACGAGTTCAAAACCTGAACAAGACTGATTGCATTTCACATAGCACTAGTACCATTGGGAAAGGTATGAATCTAATTATTCTCCCTAAATGGGTAAAAAGTTGGGAAGACTGGTTTCTTCAGCCTTGGTGAGGCGACTAGTCGAGGAGAAGGGAAACTCTGAATTCAAACCTGTTAAACCCCGCTTAAGAATTGACCTTGTGTCATATCCTGCCCGAGAGGAGGGGTAAATATGATATATATGAAAGTAAATAAGGGATTGTAATCCGACAATATGTAGAAAAATTGATTACACGGTAATCCAAGTGGAGGGAGAGATTTATTGAGAGGTCAACACTATAGCGTTTTCGTTCTATTGAACCATCATCAGGACTATGGGGGGGTGATATTAGCGATGTTTGTTTAAATGGATGTTTAAAAATGCAAAATACTATTTATAATAAACATTATTTTGCATTTGATTTAACATCGCTAACATTTCTACATATATGTATATATAAAGAGGATTTGGCATTAAATAACCTGCAATGGTAGATATACCATAAAATCCAACCAAACCAAATATATATTTAGTATATATGTATATAGAGGATTTGGCATTAAATAACCAACAACAATTGATATGCCATAAAAACTAACAAAAATAAAACAACACTCCACTCAGAGTTTCACAAAAATGATCGTCAGGTGAGACATACGATGTGAGACATTCGTATGTGCGAATGTAGGTGGAAGGGGGTCGCGAAATGGACCCGTACTCAGATGCTTAGACTAAGCACGTGGTTACGTGCGGGTTGGTGTGTGTAAGGTAAGTGTTGCACCAATTTGTACAGTGGTTAAATAACTTCACGGCTGAACCAATTGTCATCTTATTTAGCACCTGCAGCTGCAAATGGAAAACAAACAAACAAACAAACAAACAAACAAACAAATGAAGAGAAATTCAACGTGTTTGCCTTTTGTCTCGACTCATTTCTCTCTCACCTGCCTCAAACTGTCAAAATGACATTCCACACTTCTACAAAACCACAACAATAAAAAGAATCAATTTCCTCCTCTAATTAACCAATAATGTGAACATTTGTACATATATATATACATATATGTGTGTGTGTGTGTGTGTGTGTGTGTGTGTGTGTGTGCACGCATGTATGTCACTGTGGCTTCTGTTTCTGTGTATGTTCATGTGAGTGGATATTATTTCTGAGTATGCGTCAATTTGGATATTATTTTGGTGCATATTTGCGTGCCTATAAGGATATTATTTCGGTGTGTGCATGTGTATATGTTTATATGGTTGTGTGGACATTGTTTCTCTGTGTGTTTGTTTGTTTGTGTGTGTGTGTGTGTGTGTGTGTGTGTGTGTGTGTGTGTGTGTGTGGCCTCTTCCCAAGGAATCTCTTCCTGAACTCCCTTAAAACCTCAACATAGTAACCCTAACCCTAACCCTTTGGCCCATCAACTGTGGTCTATTGACTTCCTTACTTCTCCCAGACCTCTCATCATCCCTCACAGACTCCTTGCCTTCCTTGAATCTCTTATTCCACTCAAACACTGATGCTCGATTCATGCAAGAAGACCGAAAAGTAGTCTGAAGCATTCCATACGTTTCAGAGGCCTTTTTTCCAAGTTTAAAACAGAACTGTATTGCATATCGTTCTTCTGAAGTGCCCTCACGTCCAGATTGCATTTTTGAAAAGCTGTCTGAAGTATTCTACACGTTTCCGTGGCAGCATTTTTTTTCAAGTTTTAAACAGAATTTTGTGTGTGTGTGTGTGTCTCTGTGTGTGTGTTAGCATCTGTGTGAGTGTATGTTCGTCTAAGTGTTTCTGTGCGTCTCTATAGATACTGTTTTTCTTTGCGTATGAATGTATGTGTGTGTTCGTGTCTGTATGGCTTTTGTTTCTCTGTGTGTGTGTGTGTGTGTGTGTGTGTGTGTGTGTGTGTGTGTGTGTGTGTGTGTGTGTGTGCTGTCATCTGTGTGGGTATATGTTCGTCTAAGTGTTTCTGTGCGTGTGTGTAGGACTGTTTTTCTGCGCGCATGAATGTATATGTGTGTGTGTTTGAATGGCTTTTCTCTCTCTCTCTCTCTGTGCGTGTGTGTGCGTGTGTGTGTGTGCTGTTTATCTGTGTGGGTATATCTAAGTCTAAGTGTTTCTGTGCGTGTGTGTAGATACAGTTTTTCTGTGCGTAAGAATGTATGTGCGTGTGTGTATATTTGTATGGCTTTTGTTTCTTTGTGTGTGTATGTGAGTGAATATGCGTTCATGTTTTTTGGCAAATTTTGTTTCTTTTTGCGTAAATGTATGTATCCTAGTGTTTGTATGCGTGTGTGTGCGTGAGGGATTTTGTTTCTCTCTCTTTTTCTCTGTGTGTGTGTGTGTGTTCACATGTCTGTGTAAACGCACGAAAGCAAGTATAGAAACAATTGTTCTTTATAATATTTAGAATCCACTTTTCTCCAACCTTAAAACCATTTATGCACGAGCAATATATATATATATATATATATATATATATATATATATATATATATATATATATATATATATATATAATGGGTGCCTTCAATAAGTTTCCAGACTTTTTTTTGTACAGGCATTTAAAATTGTCATAGAGTCTTGAAAATTCAGTATGTTATTGTTATACATCTTATGAGATGACTGACCAATTTTTATGATTTCAGGTTTAAATGAACAGCTACAGCAGCAATTGGAATACACCCTACTAAAACCTGATTGTCACAGCTGGGGAATTTCAAAAATGCTATCTGGACGTGAGGACATTTTAGAAGAACGATATGCAATAAAAAATCTGTTTTAAACTTGAAAAAAAAGCTGCCACGGAAACATATGGAATGCTTTAGACTGCTTTTCGACCATCTTGCATGAATCAAGCATCAGTGTTTGAGTGGTATGAGAGATTCAAGGAAGGCAGGGAGTCTGTGAGGGATGATGAGAGGTGTGGGAGGAGTAAGGAAGTCAAAACACCAGAGTTGATTAGCCAAAGGGTTAAGGTTACTATGTTGAGGTTTTAAGGGAGTTCAGGAAGAGATTCCTTGGGAAGAGGCCAGCACTCTTGAAATCGGTTCAGTGGCATTTCCACCAGGACAATGCACCAGTCCACAACTCTATCCTCGTCACAGACTATTTGACCAATATCGGCATCAAGACAGCTCCTCACCTTCCCTATAGTCCATACCTTGCTCCCTATGACTTTTGCTTATTCCCTAAGCTCAGAGGTTGTCGTTATGAAACAATTGAGGAGATGGAAGAGTCTGTGACGAAAGTCATTGACACGCTCACACAAGTGGACTTCCATGGGGCGTTGCAGAAGTTGTTAGAACGGTACAATAAGGGCATTGCAACCGGATAAGATTAC
This sequence comes from Sepioteuthis lessoniana, assembly GCA_963585895.1. NCBI lineage: Eukaryota > Metazoa > Mollusca > Cephalopoda > Myopsida > Loliginidae > Sepioteuthis > Sepioteuthis lessoniana. Next base: position 160,118 of record CAUZXS010005668.1, on the reverse strand, counting down.
TTCGAAAGGGAATAGAGTTTTATTTATATACTATCAATAAAAGTGTCCATACGAAAAAAGTCTGGAAACTTATTTAATGATCTTCGTATATATATATATATGATATTTTTAAGTATAAAATAGAGGCATAATATAATAATGATTAGAGCTAAAAATGCTTTTAATTCATAAAAGCACAGTAAAACTGGACGGATTTTAAAAGCTTTTAATGTTAAATTCTGATCTTGATCACACACACACATACACACACACACACACATATATATATCTATATAAGCGGTGAGAGAGAGAAACAGCGATATAACTTTTTAAAATAATCATGAATTATATAAATCAGACATGCTGACACACATATTTGCGTCTTTGTATATATATATATATATATATATATATATATATATGCATGTAGGTACACTCTGGAATCACACACACACACATATATATATATATATATATATATATATATATATATATTGTAACACTGTTGGTTGTCATTATGTTTTTATATATATTATAGCATAGAAGCTTTTCAGCGACCATAGGTTTCATGACGTTTTATAAACGACAACCATCAGGCTGATAACGAAAGACAATAATGAAATGAAAAATATCAAAAATCCAGTCAAAAGAAAGTTAGAATTGTGTACAACTCTGTGTGTGTGTGTGTGTGTGTGTGTGTGTGTGTGTGTTATATTTGCCTATTATTGTGTGTGGATGTATAAGAGATATTTAGTTTATGTGTGTATGAAGATACGATGTGCCTTCAATAAGGTTCCAGACTTTTTTTCGTATGGGCACTTTTATTGACAGTACACACATGAAACTCTAGTCCCCTTCGAAATAATCTCCTCTGGCTGCAATGTACTTGTTGTACTGTTCCAACAACTTCTGATCATCAAAACTTTGTGGGTGGACTTGCTCTCTCTGGCCTTCTTGGGTCAGAGAGATTCATGCAAAATTGTCGAAAAGCCGTCTGGAGTATTCCATACGTTTCTGTGGCAGCAATTTTTCTAAGTTAAAACAGAATTTTATTGGATATCGTTCTTCTAAAGTGTCCTCGCGTCCAGATTGCATTTTTGAAATTCATCAGCAGTGACAAGCAGGCTTTAGTAAGGTATATTCAAATTACTTGTGTAGCAGTTTATTTGAACCTGAAATCCTAAAAATGGGTCAGTGATCTCATAAGGTGTATAGCAATAACCTAGTGAATTTTCAAGAGTCTACGACAATTTTAAATGCCTGTACAAAAAAGTCTGAAAACTTATTGAAGGCACCGAGCGAAAAATTTTTGGTTGTCTCCTGGAAGACTGAATTAAATCCAGTAAATCTGGAGTTGGGAACAATTCCAACCAGAACAATTTAAATATTCAAATATGGAATATAAGATTTAAATAATCCAGGTCAAAAGCCCAACGCAAATAAAATCCACAGAGCAAATTATTTTTTCAAAAAAAAAAAAAACAACAATCGGTCACATTAAGATAATGAATTTATTTCCATCCTGTTAAAAAGCATTGGTATAAATCAATGGTCTAAAAAATTAACAGGATTTCTTCAGATCAAGCAAGAAAATCTTGGACGCGGTTATTTGCACTTCATAAAATGCCAATACCATTGAGAAAGGTATGAATCTAACTATTCTCACTCAACCTATGGTTAAATAGTAGGGTAGACTGTGCTCTTGTTAAGGCAACATATATAAAAAAAATCTAAAAAAAAAAAAGGAAAACCCTGAATACAGACCTGCAAAATTTCAGTTAAAAACTGACCTTTAAACACATCCTGTTCGTAGCGGAAGGGGTTTGGTAAACTCATCTCTCTCTCTCTCTCTATATATATATATATATATATATATATATATAAAGTGGGAGTTAGGCTTCCTGATGATCTGATAAGGTGAAACTTTAGTAGAAGATTTCCGACTCGCGATTTAAGTTAATTTTATAATTGGCTCCACTCGTGTTGAGCACTCTTGTAATTGTAGCATTGCAGGATTCGCGGAAGGTTTTAGTTTTCTTTTGACCAACTGACTGCGTATCCCTTGATTTTTTTCAAGCGGTCGGCCGAGGTTGGCCTTTTTTTTCTTTTTGACTTATAATTTTTTCTTTTTCCCTCGGGCGGTGATTCGAGATACTTTTATCTCTTGTTCCTGGCGGGGTTTTTTTTTCTGGTACCCTGAATGCTGGTAGATATTAGATTAGTATATATATATATATATATATATATAAAAGGAAAAACTCATAAACGATGTTCTCCAGTGGATTCCTTTACATAAACACACCATAGTTGTCGACCAGAAAAGATTAACAACAGCTCTGTGCCATTAGAGGGCCTACTAAGTGCGTTGGAAGATAGGGACGGATGACGAAGGAGCGTCAAGGGGCTCCGTGCTATCAGTACGATCATATCTAAATATATCTATGTATATACGTCTCTCTCTCTCTCTCTATATATATATATATATATATATATATATGCATACATATTTATGATATATATATATAAAAGATTGCATTTTTTCCACTTTTCAAAATTTAGGAAAAATTGTTACACGTATATATATATATATATATCCCACACACACACTTGCACACACACACATACACACACACACACTTATATATATATATATATATATATATATATATATTGCATTTTTACACTTTTCAAGATTTAGGAACAATCGTTACACGTATATATATATATATATATATCCCACACACACATGCACACACACACACACACACACACATATATATATATATATATATATATTGTCGGATAGATATGGTTTAGCCATGCTGATTTTGTTTTCTTTTGTGACAATGCCAGCATTTTTTTCTCCCAATGTCACTTCATTCACCAAAAATAATAGCTGAATCAACAGACTCGATCCATCTTTTGTGCCAAAAAGACTAAGTGATTTTAACACGACAGACAATTCGAATTAGACAAAAATTCGAGCCTGAAAGAGAAACAGTCCATTCCAGGATTCACAGGAATTAGACGTTTTATTTATCTATTCTTTTTAAATGTTTATATTCCCGAGAAAAAAAAAGCAAATTTCCAAAGCAAAAACCGACGGTGTCAATCCTGAGATTCGATTTCGCCGTCTCCAATCGATAAGAATTATCTGAAGACTTACTTATATCCTCTGACTTGACTTCCTTCTTACCTTCTCTCTATTCATCCATTTTATATCCATACTATTTCTTTTCAAGATTTTTTACCTGTGAAGTTAAGGGTAGGCATTATACACAGGAATTATATAATCAATTTTTATCCCGCTATATGCCTGGCGTTATTTGGGACAGGATGATTAAAACTAAGTTATATCTATAGTCCAAACTAATTCTTTTTACATCGTTAGAGTAAAATATCTACTGCAATGTATGTTTCTTGATAAATTTCTTTCTCCTACAATGAGTTTATTTTCCTCACAAACTTGTTGCTTTTTTGCGTGAACATGTCCGTGTGTTTTATCTAGATACTGTGTAAATTTTGTGTTTTAACACATAATGTAAACTATATAAATTCTTGTTTTTAGTCAGTTCAAAATGATAAAAAGTCGAAGAAATTCTAAATTTAGGTTCAATTTGGCCCGTACAAATTCGACACGAGATTTTATACACGAGATTTTTTCCAGAATTTCATAGTCCAAAATTAGAGGTGCCCGATTACTTTAAGAATTTACCGCGAAACTTATTACAAAAGCTAAATATGTCATTTATTTAATGACTGGTTTGGTTTCTTTGTTTAATGGCATATCAACCTTTCTAGGTTATTTAATGCCAAAGCCCTCTATCAAAATGAACAGTAGTTGTACTATTCAACCCATAGCTGGGAGGATAAGGGGGTCCATGCCTTCCCCAAGGGTATTTGCCCGAAAGTGAATGTAATAGTGCGACTGGAGTTCGAACTCGCTTACTACGATTCTGCAGTCCTTAGCCTTAACCACGAGGACACCACTTCTATTCATTGAAACTGCACATGTAGCTAAAACCAATAAATTGGTTAGTCAGAATGACCATTTTACTTTTGACTACAGACACAGAATCAAATCTATGGCTTACAACAAATTATTACTTCTCGAAGAAGATTTCTACTCAAAAATATATGATTTTATCAAAAGCATAAAATTCACCATCACAGAAATAATCGGAAAAAATAAACATATGACATCAAACTGAAGAATCATCAAAAAACCGTTTTTAAAGAAGATGGACAGATTTGGGGTAATACGTAAAAACTCTTTTGTAATGTTCAAAACTATTCCTCGTCGCCACTTTTGTAATGTTCAATGAGTGGGGAAATTTTTGCCGATACTTGCGTAGGGTATCAATAAGTGTCCAGACTATTTTTGTACAGGCATTTAAAATAGTCGTAGACTCTTGAAATTCAATATCTTATTGCTATACACCTTATGAGATGACTGGCCGATTTTTATGATTTCAGGTTCAAATCAACAGCTACAGCAACAATTGGAATACACCCTACTAAAGCCTGATTGTCACAGCTGGTGAATTTCAAAAATGCAATCTGAAATTTTAGAATAACGATATTAAATAAAATTGTGATTTAAACTTGGAAAAACTGCTGCCACAGAAACGTATGGAATGCTTCCGACTGCTTTTGGAGCATCTTGCATGAATCGAGCATCAGATTTTGAGTAGCATAAGAGATTCAAAGAAAGCAGGGAGTCTGTGAGGGATGATGAGAGGAACGGCAGGAGTAAGGAAGTCAATAGACCAGAGTTGATAGGCCAAAGGGTTAGGGTTAGGGTTATTATGTTGAGGTTTTAAGGGAGTTCCGCCAGAGATTCCGTCAGAAGAGGCCAGCACTCTTCAAATCGGCTCAGTAGCATTTCCACCAGGACAATACACCAGTCCACAACTCCATCCTTGTCACAGACTATTTGACCAAGATGGGTATCAACGCAGTTCCTCAGCCTCCCTATAGTCCAGACCTTGTTCTCTGTGACTTTTGGTTATTCCCTAAGCTCAGAGGCTGTCGTTATGAGACAATTGAGGAGATGAAAGAGGCTGTGACGAAGGTCATTGACACGCTCACCCAAGAGGACTACCATGGGGCATTGAAGAAGTTTTTGGACCGTACAAGTGCATTGCAGTCGGAGGAGATTACTTCGAAAGGGACTAGAGTTTCATGTGTGTACTATCAATAAAAGTGCCCATACGAAAAAAGTCTGGAAACTTATTTAATGATCCTCGTATAATCTTTTCACTTTCGTACAATGCCTTATATTGAGTATGGAATAAATTTTTTATCATTAAGGGTTTTCGGACTATTGTATTCATCTGTATTGTTATTTCCATAACGTTTTGGCCGATATATCCTCCGGCCTTCTTCACGTGTTTGTTCTCTAAATTTCTGAGACAAAGCTTGATGATTTTTATCATTAAGAGTTTTCGGACTATTGTCTTCATCTTTATTGTTATTTCCACAGCGTTTTAGCCGATATGTGCTCCGGCCTTCTTCAGGCGTTTGTCGAACTCGGGAACCTTCACGGAACTTCGAACTACGTCCTTTATTGAATCCACGGGTGTCGCCCGTTCTAATTCCGTTAGCCATAACCGGGTACAAGTGATAAGTATTCCTGTATTGTTACTCGCCTGCAGTCAGGATTGAGCCTAAACCTCCCGATGATTGTCTCCTTAGAAGCTTAGGGAACCAACGCCTATAACCGTTACGCTATGTGTACTGCTGGAATGCTTTTGTAATACTTGCAATGTTACATTACTTCGCAGAAGCTCTCTTTCGCTCTCTCTCTCTCTCTCTCTCTCTCTCTCTTTCTGTCTCGTCAGACCTTTATCTGACCCATATATATAGCCACTACTTCTAGTCATGTGAACTCCAGTAGCACAATCCATTTCAACTCACGTGTTTTTTGGCTAGAGATCCGTGTTCGAACCACAAGTCGATGTCGGTACATTCTACAACATAACACACTTAAACAAAAAAAAAAAAAAAAAAAAAAAAAAACGCCCAAGCTTAACATATATCTCCAAAATGGAGAGTTCAGAGGCCATTGCCTACGATAGCAGAGATCATATAAAGGAGATACAAAAAAAACGGAATTTTCTTTCAACGAATTGATATGCAAAATCACGTCTTCACTTTTTTTTTTCGCTTCTCTTATAGCATATCATCTCTTTAAAAAACAAACTATTTTCAAAGAAATTTTCTTCACAAAAACTCTTCTCCTAGCGATGTAAAAATCAAAAAATAAAACGGAAATCCTTTCACTCTGAAGACGTGTCAGTACTACTATATGGATACACCACTTGGACTCTAAAGAAACGCATGAAGAAAAATTTGATGAGAACTACATAAGGATGCAACGAACTGTTTTGAACAAATCCTGGGAGCCACACCCTACCCAGCAACAGCTGTTTGACCACATACCTCTCATCTTGCAAACCATCACAGTTAGACAAACAAGACAAATAGGGCACTGCTGAAGAAGACGGACCATCTCAAAAGCGACGTTCTCCTATGACCTCCTACGTATGTATATGCCAGTATTGGCCGACCTGTAAAGACGTACATTCATAAAATCTGTGCGGGCACTGGATACTATTTAAAGGACCTACCAAGTATGCTAGCCGATTGGGACAGTTGGTGAGAAAGAGTCAAAGGAAACCGTGCTCTCGGCGCGCCTTGATAGTGATGATATATTTTTTGTTATTTACAAGTGGGTAGAGTGTTCGCCAATGGCCCGGGAGACCGGGGTTCAATCCCAGGTCGAGTCATACCAAAGACTTAAAAAATGGTACTTGATACCTCCTTGCTTAACACTCAGCAATATAAGGTACGTGTTAAGGTAAAGTGGAGAAATCCAGGGAAAGGATACACCCCGGTGTAGTAGCTATTGAAAAGGGAGCCTTCTGTTCGCCCTGAACTACGGTCGCCAACTTTACTTATACTAACTGTTACTAAGAGTGTACCCATCTAAGTTGTGAACAGGCTTATTGTTGCTTAACTTTAATGATCTGGTGGTAACCAGTGCTTTTAGTGTGAAATGAAAAACTGAATTAGTTTTTAAAAAAAATCAAATAAAATAATGCAAAACAATTATTGCCAGTAATAAATTGAATAGAAAAAAAAAATTTAGATATGCGATAATTTCCAAACGTGGAAAATTTCTTTGTAAAATATTGAAATCACGGACAGTGGGTCCCTATTATCACTGAAATGGTAATAATCTATCATCATCATGTCGTACTACTTTCACAGATTTCCCAGACTCCCCCCTCTCTCTCTCTCTTTCTCTCTCTCACGCCATTTGTCTCAAACATCCATCTCTTCCGGCAGGTCCTCTAGACTACATTTTGTGTCCGTACAGATTTAATATAATGGCCGAGGGATTTCGTTTAATGACTTTGGGTTTAGTTAGGCTGAAAACCTTCCGGCTCAGTGCATGGGTTACTTAGGTGCAACATTAACGCAGGTGTTCACGCGCGCGCGGGCGGAGCGAACGTGTCACTCAGAGATGTCACAATAGCCCAGTCGGGAAACGGGGCTAGCAAGTGCGAATGACGTCACGCACCGAAAGCGATTTTGGGAATTTTGAAGATAGTTAGTTGAGTTGAGAACTGGACACCGAACGAGAAGGGTTGACTTTCGCTTGCTCGCGGAGGCCTTGGGCAGGTGTCGCACGAGATAGGGGGCAGATAGAAAAGCCAGAATAGAAAGAATGTGTCTCTCTCTCCTTATGTCGAAGAACCTTTAAACTCAAAGCTAATAAAAAGTTTCGTACCTGAACTAAGAAGTCGTAAGTGTTTTTCGTGTTTCGATGTTCTGTCTTTATGGACATTCGATGTACATTTCACACATAGCTATATCATGGCTATGGTACACAGAGCTGTTGTTGAAAAATTCTAGCTGGTCGTCCTACACTCGTGCGTCCATATGAAGGGGTCCATTGGAGAACGTCGCTTATGAGATCCTCTTTACTTCTCCAGCAGTGTCCCGCATGCTTTCTTTTATCCTACTCGTTAAACCCTCAGAAACCATGGGAAGCAGCATGGTAGATGTAAAGTAAGATGAATGAACCCAATAACGAGTCAACGGCGCGCTTCATCTGCTACTAATCTATAAGGGTGGCGTCTATTGATGAGGTAAAAATACAATCATCGAAATATTAATATGACTTAATAGTCTATAATATTATTTATTTTTACCGTCGGCGAGGCTTACAATATGTTAAATGTATACTTTACCGAGAGCTAAGATCTTTTCTAGAAAGAGATGCCCTGAGCATGGCCCTTAGTTACATCTGTTGGTGAAGCCCCAATTCTGAAGTTGTCGGTTGTGTGGAGTACCCCTTCATTGCCATTACTGCCGAGTCCACTTTGACCCAGAGTGGTAGTACTTGTTAGGGTCTCATCTATGGGTCGAATAGATCTGTTTGAACATTATTCGTATAAGATAAAAATACTTTATATCATATGACCATGTGCAAAAAAATTCTTAGGAAACAAGAACTCAAAAAATGTATATATCACCGTACAATGTACGTTATTCTCTAACCTTTTGACCAAATATAACCCGACGAGTTGACATGCCGTTAAAATCAACCAGTCAATAATATACTTAGCTCAGTCTTGCACAAGGCTATATATTCCCTTCGAAAATAACCTGGAATACTTTTTGGTTTCATATTGCCCCACAGGAAGCGCCCTTAGAAGATGTACTTGCTTACTTGAACATATATGCATTTCCTCTTTGTCTGTCTGTCTGTCTCTCTCGAATTTAATTCCCTTTTCTTTCCGGAAAAAAAATTATTTGTGTCTATGTAACTATTTGTTCGAGACGTAAAATTCTAATTAAGACTTAGGAAATTGACTTTGCTGTCTCTTCCTCGAAAAACAAAAACAAACAAAAAAAAAAAGGAAATAAAAAAGATAGAATTGTGGACGAAGAAAGATAACAGAAAATTCAGTGTGATGGGGACATTTTAGAAAAAAAAAAAAAAAGAAAAAAAACTTTTACTAGCAAAAGAAAAGAAAACAAAACAAAATAAAACAGGGTCATTCAGTACACAAAGATGACATTTCTCACGTTTAGGGTTTTGGGCCGTAGGCACAGGTGTGCAAAATGGACACTTCTTTTGTTTTATTAAGGAAGTTTCTTTTCTTTTTGTTCCTGAAATTCATGTCGAGTTACTTTTCTCTCTTCTCTACTCCAGTTTATATATATATATATATATATATATATATATATATATATATATATATATATATATATATATATATATATATATATATATATATATATATATATATATATATATATATATATATATATATATATATATATATATATACAGGAGTTGGACAAAATAATGGAAACACTTAGAATCTTAGTATCATAATTTTGAAACTCCAAAAATGTGGGTAGAGAGTTTGCCAATGACCAGAGAGACCAGGTTTCAATTCTAGGTTGAGTCATACTAAAGACTCAAAAAATGGTAATTGAAGCCTCCTTGCTTAACACTATACATAATAGGTAAGGATCAAGAGTAAGGTGGAGCAATCCAGAGAAAGGTGTAGCCATATTTACCAACCCCTCCACTCGGGCAGGATATGACACAAGGTCAATTTTTAAGCGGAGTTTAACAGGTTTGAATTCAGAGTTTTCCTTCTCCTAGACTAGTTGCTTCACCAAGGCTGAAGAACCTAGTCTGCCCTACTATTTACATATAGCTGGAGGGAGAATAATTGGATTCATACCTTTCCCAAGGGTATTAGTGCTATGTGAAATGCAATCAGCCTGGACAAGGATTTGAACTCGTGTCACCGTGTCCAATTCCTACGACGATAACCATTACACCACGGGCACCTTCCAAAGAAAGGTGTAGCACCCACTTGTACACTGCGGTGTAGCAGCTAATGAAAAAGAAGCCCTCGGGCCACCCTTCACAGCAGTCGCCAACTTTACTATATATATGTATATATAGGAGGATCATTAAATAAGTTTCCAGACTTTTTTCGTATGGACACTTTTATTGATAGTACACGCATGAAACTCTAGTCCCCTTCGAAGTAATCTCCTCCGGATGCAATGTACTTGTTGTACCGTTCCAACAACCTCTTGAAGGCCCGATGGAAGTCCTCTTGTGTGAGCGTGTCAATGACCTTCGTCACAGACTCTTTCATCGCCTCAATTGTCTTATAACGACAGCTTCTGAGCTTAAGGGATTAGCAAAAGTCACAGGGAGCAAGGACTCGACTATAGGGAGGCTGAGGAACTGTCTTGCTGCCCATCTTGGTCAAATAGTCTGTGACAAGGATGGAGTTGTGGACTGGTGTATTGTCCTGGTGGAAATGCCACTGACCCGATTGAAGAGTGCTGGCCTCTTCCCTGGGAATCTCTTCCTGAACTCCCTTAAAACATCAACATAGTAACCCCAACCCTATCGCTTTGGCCAATCAACTCTAGTGTATTGACTTCCTTACTCATGCCACACCTCTCATCATCCCTCACAGACTCCCTGTCTTCCTTAAATCTCTTATGCCACTGACCAGATTTAAAGAATGTTGGCCTCTCCTGACGGAATCTCTTCCTGAACTCCCTTAAAACCTCAACATAGTAACCCTAACCCTAACCCTTTGGCAAATCAACTCGGGTCTATTGACTTCCTTACTCCTCCCACACCTCTCATCATCCCTCACAGACTCCCTGCCTACCTTGAATCTCTTATGCCACTCAAAATCTGATGCTCGATTCATGCAGAATGCTCCAAAAGCAGTCTTAAGCATTCCATACGTTTCTGTGGCAGCATTTTTTCCAAGTTTAAAACACAATTTTATTGCATATCGTTCTTCTAAAGTGTCCTCACGTCCAGATTGCATTTTTGAAATTTACCAGCGGTGACAATCAGGCTTTAGTAGGGTGTATTCCATTTGCTGCTGGAGCTATTGATTTGAAGCTGAAATCATAAAAAAATGGTCAGTCATCTCATAAGATGTATAGCAATAAGATATTGAATTTTCAAGAGTCTCCGACAATTTTAAATGCCTGTACAAAAAAGTCTGTAAACTTATTGAATGCGCCACACACACACACACACACACATATATATATATATATAACTTGTCATATCGTCCCACTTCTTTTTAAGATTGGGGTGCCAGACTAGTTAGCCTTCAGTGAGTTGTACGTATTCCAGTAAAACTCAGGACTTTTCGACGTCACCCTTCATTACCTAAGTGTGACTGGCTAAGTATTTTGAAGATCACGTTTTCCTCTTAACTCACCTGGTTTGAATTCCTTAGCCTACTACGCTTAAAACATCATCGAGGCGGTGACAAACCAGCCACCCCACGAAGGACTCGTTAAATGGTGACATTAAAGCGAGGCTGACCATGAACAATAAAGCTCTAACCATAGTTGTTTTGGAGTAAGGGTCCTTAACCTACGACCTTCGAGCTGTATACAGACTCTGAGGCCCATCTGTATGTTTTTTCACCCAACTTTCAGAATTTTCGCTTCACCTTTTGATATTGACTGTGAACAAACAGTTCTATGTCAAACAATTCAGTTTAGTATAAGTATAGTTTTTTTGTTTAAGCATAGTAAAATGTCAAAACAGTTCTATTTCAAACAATTCAGCTTAACATATGTATGCAGCTCAAATGTCAAAACAGTTCTATTTCAAACAATTCAGTTTAGCATATGAATGCAGTTCAAATTTCAAAACAGTTCCATTTCAAACAATTCAGTTTAGCATATGTCCGCTGTTTAAATGTCAAAATAGTCCTATTTGTATCAATTCAGAATCATTTCTAACAATAACAATAAGTACACTGTTTAGTTCTATTTGACCTATAGAGTGGACCCTATCAGGTATTACTACTCCGGGCCATAGTGGAACTGGGAGCGATGGCGCTGAAGGAGTACTCTACATTCCCCAAAGCTCTAGCTTTACTGGAACCTCACCATCAGATTGTTTAGTGTCATAACTAGGACATTCGTTGGGGGAGGTCTTACCCCTCTGCAGAGATGCAGTCTGTATACTGTACAGCCCCAGCAGACTGGGCAATGGTCTTCAGTGTCCAGAAGATTTGAAGTCCAAGTTTCTTGTTTATTACCTCCTCGATTTCTTTGAGAACAACCTGGTTCCATCAAGATGATTTCCAAGTTTTATCACTTACACCCAGCAAGTTTGGCAGTATATACTACTGTAAACAGTTTGCTTCTCCAAAATAAATGACTGATTGATTTTTACGGCATGTCAACCCATCTAGGGATATTTTATGTCTAGAAGTTGAGGAATCGCGTTCATTATAAGTTGGTATTGACTTTTTTTGTGTAGATGTTTCTTAAGTTTTTTTTGGGGGGGTGCTCAAAGTCCTGTTGAATATGAATGATTTTTAAACCGACGTAGAAAAGAAGTGCTAACGCTCCAGATCAGAGTTGAACTGAGAGTAATGACAATGAAAAGGGTACTGATCTCCCGAACAGGAGCCTCATCATCACATGCAGTTTTTATGTCATCCCCAGGGCACCCCTTTTTGGAAGCAAACCAAGAGTACGCTGAGTTTGTAACAGTCTAATTATCCCTTGTCGGATGTGCCCCTTCTGTTAAACTCATCATTCAACTCAGATATTACATTTTTTTTTTTGTGATTGCAAACGACATTAGATGTCTCATTAACTAATTATGAATGTTATCTTAAGAATTTGTTTCTTGCTTTTGATTTGTTTTTTGTATTTTTTTTTAGGGGGTGTCCTTTTAAGATTGAATTCAAGACCCTCCTGAATTAAGCCTTGTAACCTTCGGACATAAAAGATTAGGGAGTTCTGCTTTAGAGGTTGCGTCGAGGCCATCCTCGAGGCTTACAGTCGTTTTCCTGGTTTATTTTTGTCTTTTTTTACAGCTGAAACTCGGTATAAATATTCTTTGAAAATATTTTTGAAAAATATACAAATTTCCTTTTTATATAATGTTTTTATACATTTTTTAACGTAATAATTTATATAACATTCATAAAAAATTTTATATCATTTTTTATATAATCTTAATAAATTTTATATGAATTACATAATTATATCATAATATTATGATATTAATATCAATATTAATATTATTATGAATATAATATTATAATATTATAATGGTCCGGGAGACCTAGGTTCAATCCCAGGTCGCGTCATACCAAAAACTTCAAAAATGGTACTTGATACCTACAATATAAGGTGTGTATCAGAGGTAAAGTCGAGCAATCCAGGGAAAGGAGTAGCACCCTCTCCTACACCTCGGTGTAGTAGCTATTGGAAAGGGAGCCTTCTGGTCACCCTCGACTAAGGGAGACAACTTTACTTAATTTTTATATTATGATATATGACATGAACGGCCGAAAATAAACGCGTTTTTAAAAATCACAAACTGCACTAAAAGGAAAATGAACGGACAATGTAATCTCGGCTTTTAATTGATCATGAGTCTATATATATATATATATATAATTCTTTTAGATACCCTGTCCGGTGGCAAAATCTGCTGAGTAGCATCAGGAGTGGCAGTACCGTCTTGAGCTACTGAAACTGTGTTATCACCCCTGGTTGGCAGCTGATGAGGGCAGGGTATCGCACGTGCTTTCACACGTTGTACGACGAAAAAAATATTAATCTTTTAAAAATATACTAATATCCTTTTTTTATATGAGATTTACATAAGTTTTGTATAATTCTTTTTATATAAGATTAATTTCTTTATATAATTTTTTATATACAAGGTGGAACGATAAAATTGTCGCCCTTGAAAAGACGACATGATTCCATTTCCGTTTAATAAAAACCGGTTTTCTTTCTTTGTTTTTTTTTTTTTTTTTTTTTTTTTTTTTTGCTGACCATCTACTGGTTGGTCAGATGTATACAAATCCCAAGAGTGATAGGAGCCTTCTATCATGTCTGAAAGTGACACAATGTTCAACGAGTGAGATCGGAGATGCGCCGCTGTACAACTCATGCGCTCTACCGATCCAAGTTATGACAACAGGACCATTGCCAGCACCCTCAAAATGCAAATCTGGATTGCCACGAATAACAGGGACGTGCCCAGAGTGATGAAAACAAAGTTTCCGGCTACGGTTATGGTCTTTGGTGTGGTTTCAAGTGAGGGCCACATCATGCCACCTCATATTTTCGAAGTCGGCTTGAAAGTCAACACCAAAGTGTACCTGGATGTGCTGAAGAGTGTGGTGATTCCCTAGTGCAATCAGGTGGCCGGTGGTGAACCCTGGGTGTGGCAGCAGGACTCGGCGCCGGCCCACAAGTCCAAAGAGACCCAGGCTTGGCTTCAGAAGGAGTGCTACGACTTTGTACCCTTCTATCACTGGCCCCCTCCTCCCCCGACGTGAACCCGCTGGACTACCTCGTTTGGTCATACGTCGGGAACATCACCAACATGACCTCCCACAACACCAAAGCCAGCCTGATCGCCACCATCCACCGAGTATTCGCCAAGCTCCCGCCGGCGCTTGTGGAAAAGGCATGCTCCCAGTTCCGGATCGGTGTCGAGGTGGTGATTGAGGCTGAAGGCGGCTACATTGAATAGATTTCAGCTCTAGTAGGTAATCAAGTTACTTGAATTGATTTTTTTCAATAAAAGTTTTAAAATAAAGCTGTAGTGTTGTTTTCTTTAGGACGACAATTTTATCGTTCCACCCTGTAGATGTCAGCTCTACTACATAATCAAGTTAGCTGAATTGATTTTTTTCAATAAAAGTTTTAAAATAAAGCTGTAGTGTTGTTTTCTTTAGGACGACAATTTTATCGTTCCACCCTGTAGATGTCAGTTCTACTACATAATCAAGTTACCTTAATTGATTTTTTTAAATAAAAGTTTTAAAATAAAGCTGTAGTTTTGTTTTCTTTAGGACGACAATTTTATTGTTCCACCCTGTAATTATAAATATTTTTTGAAAATATACTGATTTCTTTTTTTCTTTTTTTTTCTTTCTTTTTTTTTTTTTTTTTTTTTCTTGAATATCGTTATTTCTTTTCTCTGAGATTTCTTCTCAGTTATCTGGGGTTCTGTCAAGATTTTGAAGTTTCAAAACTTTTGCATATAATAAAACTTTGTTTCTGAAAGTTTTCAGACATGATTCTTTCCCACAAATTCTTTTTGACTAACCAGGCCAAAACAAAGTCTGAATTTCAAATTCCTGGCAAGATGTTTTGACTCCTTTTGTAAAATAAGCAGAAGCGATATTCTTTTGGGATATTGCCAATTTTGGGATGAGGAAACTGATCGATGAAGATAACTAGATGCTTCAGTAGAATTTATTTCTCTTAGTAATTGACAGTGACTCTTTCATTGCAAATAATCAGTGGTCCACACGATTTAGTCCTATAGGTGAAACCACATTCATTTACATTTCAGAGGCACAAGCTCTGGTCGGCGTCCTAAATCTTTCGAAAAAGGTTATATCATTTCTTAATCTAATAATTTGGACAATTCTCGTTCAAATAATCTAAAATTTTAAAAGCACGAATAGAAACAACAAAAAATTCTATGGTTAATGTTTTATCACTTATGAGCTCGTCCCTGCTTCTCGAGCAGTGTCCTGCATGTCTGGTTCGTCTAACTTTGATAGTTTTCGTGATGGGAGGTAGGTGGCTGTACAGTTGGTGCTTTGTGGGGTGTTGCCTCCAGGACTTGTTCAAAATTGCTCGCAGTATTCTTGTTTAGTTGCCGCCTAGCTTTTTTTCTCCAGCCGTTTAGTTAGTGTCCATGTAGTGCATCCATATAACAGTATCGAGACGAGCGCTGCCTGGAAGAAACTGCGTTTCAGTTTATCGGTCAGGTCTGACTTCCATATGACCGATTGTATTCCTATGGACCCCCTCATATGGCCGAGTAAAAGCAGGACAACCAGTTCGAACCTACATACAGCAGCTCTGCGAGGATACGGGATGTAGCCCCGAGGGCCTGCCAGAAGCGATAAACGATATGGAGGAGTGGCGAGAGAGGGTCAGGGATACCCGTGCTGGCGGCACGACATCATGATGATGAATGTTTTATAGTCTTTTCTGGTATGGAAATGCCATTCACTGGAAAAGAATATGAATTTTGAGTTGTTTTCACGCGTGCTGTTAAAATTTGAGATCGTTTGAACGAGAATTCATCAAATTATTAGATTACGAAATAATATCAATTTTGCTGAAATACCATCGATGTTAAAATACGAGAAATTTAAATCTTACGGCTGTAAGTCTTACATCAGTCAGCATTTTTTTTTCGAATATGTCCAACACTTCGGAAGAATTATGAAATTAGCATACGACATGATAAAGAAAATGATCCTGGTTTTAATTTAGCATCCCGGAAAAAAAATTTTAATGACATCCAAATAATTTTAAATGCACCCCTGGAATAAAAAAAAATTCTGGAATTTGTACACTCAGAGAATGTTCACTCGAGAATTTTGTTTAGCAGTAAATAGACTAATAACAAAGAATACGTAAAACAATCTTTTTATTCAGTAGCTGGCTTCATAAAGTTGTCCTTAAACACATTAGATTATACCTCACTGCGCTGATTAAATTCTAAATCTAAAAATACGTCTCTCAGTTGTATAGCCACATACATATACAAATATATGCGGAAACATAGTCAACAATAATGACGACTTCAATGAACGAACGAACACACTTCTTAATAAAAGTATATCTCTCACACTTTATTTTCGAAAGGGTTGATGTTGGTTGTGTGTGAGAGGTGAGTTGGAGACGGGGACAGATTGCTACATATTGACCCAAAGTTCTTCTGACCATAGCAGCACTTCTTTCTCATCTTGGCTGGGGTTGCTCAACCGTGGGTTACTGAGGACGCAAAGCCCTCTGCCTACCGCTGGCTCTCAATTCGGCATCTTGTCTCCAACTCCAACTGACCAGTCCAGTCCCGATGAGTCTGGCGACAGATTGATCTCGATCTGGACCTCTCCAGGTACTGGGTAGCACTTCGGCCTGCCGTGTTGTCCGGGGCACGGATCTGGCCGAGTGTGTCTCGGTGCCTGGAGATTTCCTTCGGCCTCAGGGGGCTTTCCCACCGGGCTATTACCCCCTTCGTGGGGGTTGGGTTGATCGCCTGGCGTCTGAGGCGCCCCTAATAAGGGATATGCTGACGGGGCCGTAGGCATTTTGGGGAAATGCCGGGCGCCTGTGGGTTACGGCCATCGCCCGGACCCACCTAAAAAAGGCCTTGTGCCACAATTGCCCGTTAGGTGGGGCGTGCAACAAATACTCCAACTCCAACTGACCCAAGGCGTCTGTGTCCCACCTGTTTCGCTGTTCTTCCGCTTATTTACACAGGTGCATCTTTTGATTGACGACTGGGTCGAGGGTCAAGTGATGAATTCTGGTAAGTATGACGTTATTAAAAAAAAGAATCTACTCAGTTTTTGTGTCTCAAGTGGCACTGCATGGAACGGAGTATACTCACTTGTTTTTGTTTGAATTTGGTTTATGGCATATCAACCTTCGCAGGTTATTCAATGCTAAATCCTCTTTATACATATATATTAAATATATAGGATTTGGTTTGGTAGGGTTTTATGGCATATCAACCATTGTAGGTTATTTAATGCCAAATCCTCTTTATACATATATATTAAATATATAGGATTTAATTTGGTTGAATTTTATGGCATGTCAACCATTGGAAGTTATTTAATGCCAAATCCTATTTATACATATATATTAAATATATAGGATTTGGTTTGGTTGGGTTTTATGGCATATTAACCATTGTAGGTTATTTAATGCCAAATCCTATTTATACATATATATTAAATATATAGGATATTGTTGGGTTGGGTTTTATGGCATATTAACCATTGTAGGTTATTTAATGCCAAATCCTATTTATACATATATATTAAATATATAGGATTTGGTTTGGTTGGGTTTTATGGCATATCAACCATTGTAGGTTATTTAATGCCAAATCCTATTTATACATATATATTAAATATATAGGATTTGGTTTGGTTGGGTTTCATGGCATATCAACCATTGTAGGTTATTTAATGCCAAATCGTCTTCATACATATCTATTAAATATATAAGATTTGTAAACACATTTTGTTGATAACATTTTTAAATGAGCCTAATCTCATTCTTTAGAAAATACGTAAATGGTTCCAACTATTGCTATGTATCAATAACAATGCAATTAAACATCAGGTATTTGTTTACCCACACTTAAATCATCAAACAGTTCTATTTGTAGCAATTCAATTTAGCTTAAATCATTGAATAACTCACAGTAAGATAATCAAATAGTTCCATTTCGACCCATAGATATGACCCTATCAGGTACTACCGCTCCGTGTCAGAGTGGAACTGGGAGTAATGACAATAAATAAGAGGACACTCGTTATGGGAGATGTAACAGAAATAGAGAGGCCCGGTTCTGGATTTTTTGTTCAATGGCGTATCAACTTTTGTGGGTTATTTAATGCCAAAGACATCCGTATAGGAAACCAGTAGTGGTACTATTGAACCGATATTAGGGCGGGGATAAAAGAGTTCATGCCTTTTCCAATGATATTTGTCAGGAAGTGAAGGTTATTGCGCGACTACAATTCGAACTCACTTACTACGACTTGGCAGTGGACCTGGGAGCAATGGCAATGAAGGGGTTCTCAGCATTCCCCAAAGCTCCAGCATTACTAGAACTTCACCATCAGATTGTTTAGTGTTATATCCAGGACACTCATTGGTGGGGGTGGGGGTCTTACCCCCTCGGCAGAGAGGCAGTCGGTGTATTCTGCAGCCCCAAACAATTTAACTGTGGAGAAACAATAGCTATACATGTGTTTAAAAAAAGGTTTTTCCAAACTCATTTTTAAAAAATAAATTACTTATAAATATGTGCAAACAAATGACTGATGTTTAATTGAATCGATATTGATACATAGCAATGCTTGGAATTGTGGGGGAAGTATGTAATTTGGTTATTTCAGTAGATTGCTCTCTAAATTATTCCCACCACAAATACAACACAAAACTTTACAATCGCGCAAAAGAAATAGAATAGAACACAACGAACATTAAACAACAAACAATTTAATATGCATATAACAAAATATGAAAACAAATAAAATACATGATGTGTAAATGGCCTTTTGGAAAATAAAGTTTGCCAAGAAGAGAATAAATTTGTTTAAAGATGTGTGTATGTTCATGTTAACGGAGTCCGTAAATAAGTCGTTCTTACTTACATTAAATTTATAGCGGGTTTTATGACGGTGGCGACAGCGTGTTGCGTTGATGAAAGAAAGTTTGTCGGGTTTTTCTTTTGAATATAATTCTCGGCCATTTGAAGAGAGTTCGTGAACTTTAGTTGAGGAAGGAAAGGAATTTGTCGGAATGTATCGGCTACTCTTTTACTGGCTTAGTGGCTTGTCTTCGTCTGTGTCTTCGTTTGTGTGTAAGCTTGTGTCTTGTGTGTATGGCTCCCTAACTCTGTGTTATTTATATCCTACAGGTGGATCAAAGAATCGTCCTAAAATTTTGGCGCGTAGACATTTATTGACCAATCAGATTTGTATTTTACTATTTTATTTTCGAGCCTAAATATTTTCTGTTAGGTCACTTCCGATCCTATTTTTCTAGAATGTTCTGTTCTATGTTTTTAGCTGATTGGTTAAAAAATATAAAAATGTAATTTAAATGCTAATACGGTTTTGATCCTAAATTTCTAGAATGTTCTTAAGTATGTTTTTATTGCTTATTTTTAAGACTAGAAAAAATGTGTATCCTATAGAATCATTTTACTGTGTGCAAAGGAATAAATAATGTTCAATCGGATATTTAGTGTTAAATTGTAATTCCTCTGACCACTTCACTGTGAACAAACAAATGATTAATATTAAATAGAATGATTAATGTTAGATGGTTATAATTGAAATCATTTAGTAATTTACAAAGCTCTTTGCTTCGATGTGGCACAAGGCCGAATGAATGGGGCGCCCAATGAGACTCGAACTCACTCGTGTAGGTTTGCTAGTCAAGCTTGCTAACCGTTACGCCACCAGAGGCGCCCAATATCATTGAAATCATTTAACTGTGTAGAAAGAATAGCAATACTTGCGAGCCAAAAAAATTTGTTCAATCTTAAGTAAAAATGAAATTACTTACAAATCTTTTCTGAGTAATCGGAGTGAGCGTTAACAAATGGCTGCTGTTAAACAATATTGTTATTATTGTATAGCAATACTTGAAACGATTTAACCGCGCAAAAAATTTACTTCAGGCTCGTTTTAAAAAGTTATCAACAAAATCTGATAAAACACACACAAACACACATACACACACATATATATATATATAGTGGAAGATCCTGAAACCCCCTGTGAATGGATTATTCGGTCTATAAAAGATGCGAGTAAGCGGTAACCAAGTATGAAGCGAGAGTACCCACTCTGGTATTCAAGATACAATCGAGTGTCTATATATTATTCGTTATGTTGCACTTTCGAACGATAAGCTTGTTATACTTAAACTTCGTGTGGAATCTTATTTATACTGGGATATATATATATATATATATATATATATATATAGGTAGGTAGGTAGGTAGGTCCATGAAGGTCCATAAATTCAAAAAATGCAAACCTCTCCGTGGACCTGCCTATTTCAAAATGTATTTTTATTCTTTCTTTGGGCAACTGTACGGCCACCTGCCTCCCATCACGAAAACTATACAGGTTAGATGAGCCAGACACGCCGGACACTGCTGGAGAAGCAAGGACGAGCTCGTAAGTGACGTACTCCTATGGACACCCACATATGGCCAAGCAAAAGCAGGACGACCAGCCCGAGCTTACATACAGCAGCTATGTGAGGACACGGGATGTAACCCAGAAGACCTGCCGGAGGCGATGAATGATTGGGAGAAGTGGCGAGAGAGGGTCAGGGATATCCGTGCTGGCGGCACGACATGATGATGATGATTATATATATATATATATATGTGTGTGTGTGTGTGTGTGTTTCATTCCTTTATATATATATATATATAAACATGGTTTGGTTTGGTTTGGTTTGGTTTGGTTTGGTTTTATGCCATATCAACTATGGTAAGTTATTAATGCCAAATCCATTTTATACATATAAAAGTTCTATTTCAAACATTTCAGTTTAGCATAAATACATAGTTTCAATGTCAAAAACAGATCTATTTCAATCAATTCAGTTTAGCATAAGTACACAGTTTAAATATCAAAATAGTTCTAGTTCAAACAATTCAGTTTAGCAATAATTACACTGTTTAGTTCTATTTGACCCATAGATAGGAGCCTATTAGGCGCTACCACTCCGGGCCAGAGGAGACCCGGGAACGATGACAATGAAGGGGTACTCTGTATTCCCCAAAGCTCCGACAGTACTGGAGCCTCACAATCAGAGGCTTGATATGCCAAACAACCGAACAAACAAACCTAACCTGCAAAAGGGTACCCCCCACCAAAGAAAAAAGGAACTGCCCTTATTATTACATTTAACTGCATCCAGGGGTGATGTTACAGTTCTGGGAAGCGTGAAATACCTCTTCATTGTAATTACTCATTGATTCACTCTGACCCGGAGTGATACTACCGGCCAGAGTCTCATGTTTATGCTAAATAAGTCTCGTTTGATTTCTTTGCTTTATTTGCATATCAAACCTTTTTGGGGTATTCAATGTAGAAGGACAGTAGTGGTTCTATTTAATCCATAGCTAGGAGTGATATAGGTGCATACGATAAGTTTCCAGACTTTTTTTGGATGGGCATTTAAAATTGTTGAAAATTCAGTATGTTATTGCAATTCATCTTATGAGATGACTGACCAATTTTTATGATTTCAGGTTTAAATGAACAGCTACAGCAGCAATTGGAATACACGCTACTAAAGACTGATTGTCACTGCTGGTGAATTTCAAAAATGCAATGTGGACGTGAGGACACTTTAGAAGAACGATATGCAATAAAATTCTGTTTTAAACTTGGAAAAAATACTGCCACAGAAACCTATGGAATGCTTCCGACTGCTTTTCGACCATCTTGCATGAATCGAGCATGAGTTTTTGAGTGGCATAAGAGATTCAAGGAAGGCAGGGAGCCTGTGAGGGAGGGTGAGAGGTGTAGGAGGAGTAAGGAAGTCAATACACCACAGTTGATTGGCCAAAAGGTTAGGGTTATTATGCTGAGGTTTTAAGGGAGTTCGGGAAGAGATTCCTAGGGAAGAGGCAAGCACTGTTCAAATCGGGTCAGTGGCATTTCCACCAGGACAATGCACCAGTCCACAACTCTATCCTCGTCACAGACTATTTGACCAAGATGGGCATCAAGACAGTTCCTCACCTTCCCTACAGTCGAGACCTTGCTCACTGTGATTTTTGGTTATTCCCTAAGCCCAGAGGCCGTCGTTATGAGACAACTGAGGAGATGAAAGAGGCCGTGAGGAAGGTCATTGACACGCTCACACAAGAGGACTTCCATGGGGCGTTCCAGACGTTGTTGGAACGGTACAACAAGTGCATTGCAGCCGGAGGAGATTACTTCAAAGACTGTGTTTCATGTGTGTACTATCAATAAAAGTGCCCATACGAAAAATGTCTGGAAACATATCGTATGCGCCTCGTAAGCGAACGTAACACGGTGAGTGTAGATCGAACTCGCTTACTACGATGTTGTAATCCAGCACTTTAGACACTGCCCTACAGAACTTCTCTCGAATAGACGTGTTTGAAAATGGTTTCGTGTTAAGTAGGAATACCATACACCTACATGAAATTTATTAGAATTAAGAATAGTTACTAGAAGCTATAATTGTTTACATAGGATTATTGTTGCTACTTCACCTAAGGTAGGGCTCGAACCCAAAACCCTGAAGTTAATTGTTAGGTGCTTTTTCTTTTTCCCTAACATGAATCTTTTCTGTCTTTCTTTCTTCCTCGTCTTTCTTTCCTTCTTCTTTCCTTCTTTCTTAGATACAAATTTACACATCTGAGACGCCCCTCCCTATCCGGAGTTTTTATCGCAGACGTTCCCACTTCATCTTCCCTTATGTACCCATACACCCCCACTGGTTTATTCAAATACATCCTCATTATCGACAGGTGCTTCTTCCTTGTGGACCTTTTCATACGAGAATTGGAACACATCGTTACGAGTTAGCTGGGAAATATGCATAATATTGACTACATATACACAAGAATACGTACATACACTACGTCCAACGTATATATATATATATATATATATATATATATATATATATATATATATAGATAGATAGATAGATAGATATTTCAATTTAATTCCCTTACCACGTCCACATCAGATTCGTTTTCTTTGTTTGTGACTCTTTTGATTTCTGTCTCAGCTTCCGGTATTGGGATGCCTCGCCCTTCCGTCTTTTGTTGTTTTTATTTTGGAGGGGGTGTTTTTTTTTTTGTTTTTTTTGCTTGGGTTTTTTTTTTGCTTTTTTTTTTTGTTTTGTTTTATTTTGTTTTTGTTTGTTTTTCTTTTTACACACCCAAGAATTTAAAAATGCTGGGTGTTTACTCCGTCTGCGATGCAAATGAATTATGGGAAATCGGCGGAAATGGCGAAAAATGGACGTTAATGAATGCATGAGACGTGTGAGAGTTCGAAATACAAAGCGATACGTAGAAGTTTGATTTCTAAAAGCAGAAGTTTCATTCCTGTTGATTCCCACATCGTTTTTGTCGACCGTATAAGTGTGTACGCATTTTGTCACTATATGCGTTTGTTAATATAGTTGTGTGCTTTGCAAGCTAGGTAGCTAGCTTGTTACATACATACATGATGATTGCAGCATCTCCACAGATGATTGCTGTCTCAAGTTTCATGTTCCGCATCAAAAAGGCCCTCATGTGTCCTCAGGTGGCTCTGAAGGCCGGCAGCTGATACATACATGCATACATACATACATAGAATCTTTTGTGGACATAGATAGAAAGAGATTTAAAGAAAGAAAGAAAGAAAGAAAGAAAGAAAGAAAGAGTTCTGAAGATAGATAGATTGATAGATAGATAGATATTGAAGAGAATTGGATAGATAGATAGATAGATAGATAGATAGATAGATAGATATGAACTGAGATAGATAGATAGATAGATAGATAGATAGATAGATAGATAGATAGATAGATAAAAATTTGTGTGAACATAGGTAGATAGGAACAGTTTTATAGATAGATAGATAGATAGATAGATAGATATGTACAGACTTAGATAGATAGATATACACTGAGATAGATAGATAGATAGATAGATAGATAGATAGATAGATAGATATCCTTCCCTTAAGCGCGAGACAAAAGTTCACTTTTAAGTTTAAAATCAGAATTTTCCTTCTCCTAAAAAGGTTGGCATAACAAGTTAAAGATCTCAGTCTGCCCTGCCATTTACCCATAGCTGGAGGGAGAAGAGTTGGATCCATTCCTTTTTCAAGGCGATGAGCTCAATGTTAAATGCAAATAGCTTTGGTTAGGATAGATAGAAACAGTTATTAAAATGAAAAGATAGAGAGACAGACAGTTATATACTCACATATATATATAATCATCCACAGACAGATCTGTTTCATCAGTGTAGCTAGACATACTAACTTCCCGTAGCGGGGACCGAAACCCGGTTGACTCAAACGCCAAGCTGAGACTCTACCTCTCATCCACGAGGAACTAATTGCAGCGGCATAAATTTTAAACGGTTATAAATCACAATAACTATATATATATATATATATATATATATATATATATATATATATATATATATATATATATATATATATATATATATATATATATATATATATATATATATATATATATATATATATATATATAGAGGACATAAATAATAAGAAATATTATATTGGCGTTTCGTCTACTAGTTGGAAAATTAGGTATGGAAATCATAAATATTCCTTCTCCCATGAGCATCAAAAAAATCAAACTGCTCTATCTAAACATTATTGGGGATTAAAAAATAAAGGGTTAACCCCTGACATTCAATGGTCCATATTGAAAAAATCTAATACCCCAAAGTCTTTCGATAATAGGTGCAATCTGTGTCTTGAAGAAAAAATCCACATTTTGCTTTTTCCAGACCCAAAAAGTTATAAAATAAAAGAAATGAACTAATAGCAAGGTGTAGACATAGGGCTAAATTTAAACTATAAATAATTTGAAAAAAGCATAGTTAATTGTTGAGAATTAACGTAAATGAATTAATAAAATAAATTGTTTGATAGAAAATTATGAAAAAACATATAATACATACGTACTACTCATAAAGAGTGTAACTGATTTCTGCTTTCTAAATAGTTTTGAAATTTTAAAATATTTTAAATAAATTAAATATTTATTTTAGTTTAATATATCTATTAATGTATCATTAAGTGAGGTTATTAATTAAAGTTTAAATCTAATTCAATATAAAATCTGTAATTTAGGTTAAAATGTAATTAAAAAATTAAAAATTAAATAAAATTTTTTAAATAAATTTACTACATTTCTAACCGAAATCAAAATCTAAAACAGAAGTGGACTTAATGAGGAGATAACTCTTCACCCCTCTTCTATCTCCTCCCACTCTTCTGTGTCTATTCTTGTTTTTTTATCTAAAAGATCTAAAGAAGTCCAGTTAATTTTTTTCGTGTTTTTGGAAATTTCAAAAATGCGTAATAGGATGGAAATAAATTCATAATCCTATGTGACCGGTTTCGTTGTTTTTCTTAAAGAATATATATATATATATATATTCTTAACTCCCTGATGATTGTTGTTTTGCAAAAAACTCCATGCAACCCTGGGTTGCAGTCTATATTCCATGAATTAAATGTATATATACCAAATATATATTTATTATATTTATATATATATATACTAAAATGTGCTCAATATCATTGACAGACCATATATATCTAAGTTAGGATGACGTAAAACCGTGAGTTAGCGTTGCGTTGTAACTGTCAGTTTCTCGTGGATGCGATCGTCGGTGCTAAGGTGGAGATTCGTTGACAACGATAAAGAAATAATCAACATAAGCGAAAAATTCCTGTTTACCTAGTCACTTTTAACAACAT
The DNA here is from genome assembly GCA_963585895.1 of Sepioteuthis lessoniana. Lineage (NCBI taxonomy): Eukaryota > Metazoa > Mollusca > Cephalopoda > Myopsida > Loliginidae > Sepioteuthis > Sepioteuthis lessoniana. Next base: position 133,986 of record CAUZXS010005668.1, on the reverse strand, counting down.
CTGTTCGGCCACATACCACCCCTCTCAGAAACCATCCGAATAAGACGAACAAAATATGCAGGACTCTGCAGGAGATGCAAGGACGAACATAAGTAATGTTCTCCCTTAGACCCCTTCACGCGGACGTGCCAGTGTTAGCTAACCAACAAGAACTTATCTACATCAGCTCTGTGTGGACACAGGATGCAATCTAGAAGACCTTCCGTGATCGATGGAGGATAGGGACGGGTCGAGAGAAAGAGTCAAGGAAATCCGTGCTAGCAGCGTGACTTGATAATGAAGATTTATTTGGTTGGTTGATCGGGTGTTATGGCATATCAACCTTTGTAGGTTATTTAACGCCAAATCCATTTTTATATAAATAGTCAGTTCTATTTCAAACAATTCAGTTTAGTATGAGTACACAGTTTAATCGTCAAAAACATTTTTATTTCAAGCTATTCAGTTTAGTCAAACAGTTCTAATTCTGCTAATTCAGTTTAGTATAAGTATAGATTTTGTTTACACACAGTTAAATGTCAAAACAGTTCTACATTAAACAATTCAGTTTAGTGTAAGTACAGTTTCAATGTCAAAAACAGTTCCATTTCAAACAATTCAGTTTAGCATAAGGATACAGTTTAAATGTAAGTACAAATTAAATTGTCAAAAATACTTCTATTTCAAGCTGTTCACTTTAGTCAAACAGATCTAATTCAAACAATCCAGTTTAGCATAATTATGGAGTTTAATTCTATTCAACCCATAGATAGGACCCTTATCAGGTGCTACCACTCCGGGCCAGAGTGGACCTGGGAGCAATGGCAATGAACGAGTACTCCATATTTTCCAAAGTTCCAGCATCACTGGAAACTCATCATCAGATTGTTTAGTGTCATATCCAGGACATTCGTTGGAGGGAGGTCTTACCCCTCTGCAGAGAAGCAGTCGGTGTATTCTATTGCCCCAGCCGACTGGGCAATGATATATATATATATATATATATATATATATATATCCCCATTACTCGAAGTTTCATGTATCTGTTAGGAGACAATTATTAGTATTATAGGATGATGGTATCCGAACCGATCTTGGAAAAGTTCTGTAATAACCTCAACTGTCTAAATGGTTGATTACTAAGATTTAACTTAAATTGTTAAGCTTATTATTGAAATTTATATAATGCCAACTCAATCTCCTTATATGCATATACACAAAAAATCCTCAAGACACACACACTCACACACACAGAAGAAAAATAACTGTTAGTGAAACCCCAAACCACGCCAACGCGCACACACACACACAGACACGCACACAATGACAAAAACATATCAAATATCTCAGAGGAGTAAAGCAGACTACGGTAAACACACTCTCAGAAAAAGAGAGGATGACCTCTATATAAAACCCATAACCAACGGAAAAACATTCAAACTACGAACAAGAGTGAGTTCAAGTCTCATTGAGTACCCCATAAACAAGGCCTTGTGCCATATATATTCTCTGACGAAAGCAACAAGCTGGAAACATAAGCATATATAACATGTATGTAAAAAACTAAATAAATTAACTAAAAAATACAAATCTCTTCGTGGACCTATCTATTTTAAAATAGATTTTTATTCTTTCTTTGGACCTACAACAAACATTATATATTATATATATGTTTCATCCCTTTATGATTGTATCAAAACTGATACATGAAATTTTTACTTATGAGACTATTATAAAAAGGTGGCGAGCCTAGTGTAACGGTTATCGTTGAAGGAAATGAAAATGTCAAACTGAGTTCAAATTCTGGACGAGGCAGTTAACATTTCAATTCTTTCAAAAGACCTTAGGATGGAATCTTTCTGTTCTTCTTCCAGCTATTCGTAGATAGTAGGGCAGCATTGGTTCTTTATCTTTGTTAGACAACCAGCCTAAGAGAAGGGAATTTTGCCGGATAATTTGATTATTATTTTCACAACATGAAACTATGTAAGTAAAAGAAAAGTTGGCGACTTTAGTCGAGGGTGACCCGAGGGCTCCCTTATCAATTGCTACTACACCTAGGCGTAGGGGAGGGCGCTTCTCAATTCCCAGGATTGCTCCACTTTACCCTTGATTCTTACCTTATAATTCTGAGTGCTAAGCAAGGCAGAATCAAGTACCATTTTTTTTTAGTCTTTGGTTTGACTCGACCGGGGACTGAACCTCGGTCTCCCGGACCATTGACGAACACTCTACTCATTAGACCAAAGACATAACAATACTTGCATGCAAAAGATGATGACTATTAAATAGAATTATTTTTTATTGGAGGTGCCCGTGGTGTAATTGTTATCGTCGTAGGAAATGGACACGGCGACACGAGTTCAAATCCTGAACGAGACTGATTGCATTTCACATAGCACTAATACCCTTGGGAAAGGTATGAATCCAATTATTCTCCCTCCAGCTATGGGTAAATAGTAGGACAGACTGGGTTCTTCAGCCTGGGTGAGGCAACTAGTTTAGGAGAAGGAAAACTCTGAATTCAAACCTGTCAAACTCCACTTAAAAATTGACCTTGTGTCATATCCTGCCCGTCCGGAGGGTTTGGCAAATAAAATTAAATAGAATTATTTCTGTGTGAGAGAAATACTTAAAACCATTTAACTGTATACAAAAAATGGGCGCAGGCTCGTTTAAAATGTTATCTACAAAATATGTGTTTACAAATCACATTTAATATACGTCTACACAGAATTTGGTATTAAATAACCTACAAGCGTTGATATACCATAAAACCCAACGGTTTGGGGCCATTTTTTCCCGATCACCTTTTATGGATATTATCAAAAATTCTTTAAAGTGATCTAATTCCCACCCTCTTTTTGTTTTCTCTTCCTCTACCTTACTCCATATCATTTGCTTTTCGTCATGCACACGCACGCACAGACGAAATTGAATCTTCTCTAATCACTTTGAGGTCTCATGTACTGTTCCACAATATCGGATACACTCGGTGACATTCTATGAGGTTAACAGGTACAAAGGAATCAGAGAAATTTGGGGAAATAAGAAAATGACAGGTAAATATCGAGGCCAGGCTTTCTCTTCTTGACGAACGACAGAACAGCTTGGTTGTGACACTAGAACTATACGGTATTCATTGTCCTGGTCCAAAGTTCAACGTGGCTATTTTAATCCTTAAAAAAGAGATTATCTTTTTAACTTTAATTTCTTACTTATCCACCCGATTATCTAAGACTATCTAAGACCCTAAAATACTCAAAAGTTCCCATTAGGTAGTCTTCAAATTTTGGTTTGGTTTGGTTTGGTTTTATGGCACACCAAATAGGTAATTAATACAATATATATTTTTTATAAATATAAACAGTTCTATTTCAAGCAATTCAGTTTAGCATAAGTACACAGTTTCAATGTAAAAAACAGTTCCATTTCAAACAATTCAATTTAGCATAAGTACACGGTTTAGTTCTATTTGACTCATAGAAGGGACCCTACCAGGTGTTACCACACCGGACCAGAGTAGACATGGAAACGATGGCAGTAAAGGTGCACTCAGCATTCCCCAAAGCTCCAGCATTACTGGAACCTCATCATCAGATTTTTTAGTGTCATAACTAGGACACTCATTGAGGGGGTCATACTCCTCTGCATAGGATCTTATCTATGGGTCAAATAGAACCAAACTGAGGTTACATTAAACTGAATTGTTTGAAATAGAACTTTTTTTATATGTATAAGATGGATTTAGCATTAAATAACCTACAATGGTTGATATGCCATAAAACCAAACCAAACTAAATCATATGTATTCTATATATATATATATATGTCTAAAGAGGATTTGGCATTAAATAACCTACAATGGTTGATATGCCATAAAACCCAACCCAACCAAATATTTTATATTTAATATATATGTATAAAGAGGATTTGGCATTAAATAACCTACAATGGTTGATATGCCATAAAACCCAACCAAACCAAATCATATATATTTAATACAT
>CAUZXS010005668.1:0-125000 GCA_963585895.1 Sepioteuthis lessoniana | reverse complement strand
ACAGATATTTCATCAAAATTATTTTTGTGAGAAATAATTATGATAGATAGGTTTTTTTTTATTTCTTCTAAAAATAATTTTGATAAAATATTTTTGTATTAGGACTAAACATTGAAGTCGAAACGCGTTGGGAAATAATAAAAAAAACATCATACATATATCTTTCTTCCGTTTTTCCTTTTTCTACGTACATTCTGTCGTATTCAATTCACTTCTTCTCAAAAATATGTATATATACGTTGTTCATTCAATATATAAGGTGAATTATTGCCTAAAGAGTTGGCAATAGGAAGGACTCTTTGCGGTTGCGCCTTTTTCAAGGAAAACAATTTTAAGTCCAAGACGGCGATCAGCATGAACTTTACAGACCACTGCACCCAGAACTTTTCTTTACTGGAGAGTCAATATGTTTCAACTCAATGGACTCTATGTTTAGTCCATTTGTAAACATTTTTTACTATGTTTCTCCGTACATATAATGCATTCTTCGGCAAATTTCCCATGGTTTGAACTTTTCAGCCTGCAGATATTTCATTACAGATCTCTAGTGAAGCCTGGAGAACTCTGACTGATTTGTTCTTGTTTTAAATAGCCTCAAAACAAATATTTTTGTATGATTTGCATATTTTTTGTTATAAACCGATTTTAACCATGCAGAATGTAAAAAAAATTCAACAAAAGAATATATATATATATATATATATATATATACGAGGTGCATTCAATACGTTTTCAGACTTTTTTTGTACAGGCATTTGTCGTAGACTCTTGAAAATTCCCTATCTTATTGCTATACATCTTATGAGATGACTGACCTGGTACAAATGATTTCAGGTTCAAATGAACAGCTACAGCAGCAATTGGAACACACCCTAATAAAGACGGATTGTCACAGCTGGTGAATTTCAAAAATGCAATCTGGACTTTAGAAGGACGTTATACAATAAAATTCTGTTTTAAACTAGGAAAAAATGTCATGCGATGAAACCAGGATCTACTGCTATGACTCAGAGACCAAGAGACAGAGTTCCCAGTGGAAGCACGCTGGTTCTCCCAGACCCAAGAAGGCCAGACAGAGCAAATCCACCCACAAACATTTGATGATCCCTTTTTTTGACAGCACTGGCATGATCTACATGCACTGGGTTCCAACTGGACAGACAGTCGACAAGGAATACTCTGTTGAGGTTTTAAGTGGGTTCAGCAAGAGATTCCGTTAGAAGAGGCCAGTACTCTTCAAATCGGCTCAGTGGCATTTCCAGCAGGACAATGCACCAGTCCACAACTCCATCCTTGCCACAGACTATTTGACCAAGATGGGCTTCAAGACAGTTCTTCAGCCTCCCTATAGTCCAGACCTTGCTCCCTGTGACTTTTGGTTATTCCCTAAGCTCAGGGGCTGTCGTTATGAGACAATTGAGGAGATGAAAGAGGCTGTGACGAAGGTCATTGACACGCTCATACAAGAGAACTTCCATGGGGTTTTTCAGAGGTTGTTGGAACGGTACAACAAGTGCATTGCAGCCGGAGGAGATTACTTCGAAGGGGACTAGAGTTTCATGTGTGTACTATCAATAATAGTGCCCATACGAAAAAAGCCCGGAAACTTATTTAATGATCCTCGTATATATATATATTATCATCATCAAGTCATATTGACAGCACGTATTTCCTGACTTTCTTTCTCTCTCCTCATCCGTTGCCATCATCCATCACTCCCGGCAGGTCTTTCAAATTATATCCTGTGTCTGCACATTGCTGATGTAAATAAGTTCTCGTTGATTGGCCAACACTGTTACATCAATGTATAAGGGTTCATAGAAGAACCTCACTTATGAGCTCGACCTTACTTCTCCAGCAAGTCCTGGATTATGAATTTATAATCCTAATGTGACCGGTTTTTGTTTTTTCTAAAAGAAATTATTGCTCTGTGATGTCAGTTACATTGAGCTCTTTACAAGGAAAATTTAAATGTTCACTTTGAATGTTTTTTTTTTTTTTTTGGTCCTGATGGAATTACTTCCAACTCCGGTTTAATTGGACCGAATAATACCCCTATATATATGTGTGTGTGTGTTTGTTTGTGTGTGTGTGTGTATTTAGGCAGTAGATTCTGTTGAAATTAACTGACAAGGATTTTGCGTTTAGATTTTAATTCAGATTTTTTTGTTGGAAAACAAGATGTCGCAAGTGTGGTTGAAGGCAGTTTAGATACAATTCGAAGTCTCAGGTGAATTTCTGAACTCCTTCGCTTTAGTTGAAAGTAATTTGGCTCCTTTTTCAGTATCGCTTTTAATACAGCTGCAAAGTCTTACATAGACTCTCTGAATTACTTTACAGCTGTATTTTAAAAAATCTGAATATGAGCTCAATTAAAAAATCATACATAATAGTAGTAATCCTAGTCAGGTAAAACATTAAGTCCCAAAAAATTCACTCTGAACTGTCCATAGCGTAACGGTTATAGGCGTTAGTTCCCTAAGCTTCTAAGGAGATAATCATCTGGAGGTTGCAGGTTCAATCCTGACACCAGGCAAGTAACAACACAGGAATACTTAACACTTGTACCCGGTTATGGCAAACGGAATCAGAACAGGTGACCCCGGTTGATTCAATAAAGGACGTAGTTCGAAGTTCCATGTAAGTTCCCGAGTTCGACAAAAACCTGAAGAAGGCCGGAGGACATATCGGTCGAAACGTTGTGGAAATAACAATGAAGACAATAGTCCGAAAACCCTTAATGATAAAAAAAGACATGTCATATTATCAGTCAAGTCATTGACGAATTAAATCATTGGTTAATTCGATCCCATGACATATAAGTTAATTCAATGACGTGTTATATTATTAGTCCATTCAATGACGTTTCCTGTGATCAGTTAATTCAATGACATGTCATATTAACAGTTGATTCAAATGTTATATAACTGAATTAACGTTTGCGTTGCCGGACAGATGAATTCAACATAGGATTTGACAAGGTGGCTGTATCTTGATCTGGTATTTCCTTGATCTAATGGAAAATCAGTAAATACAGATTAGTTTTAATGATGCTTAGAGCCCGAAGCTATGCCTAACTCCAGAGTCATCATGTGCCGTAGGATTTGTATTTTTGTGGTAAGTCCAACTACACACACACACACACAAACACGCAGGAACACATATACATGTATATGTGTGTGTGTATGTGTGTGTGTGTGTGTGTTGTATAGTGGCTCATATCATGTGACTTCCGGTATCGCGGAGGTATAAAAGACGATGTGTTTCTTCAGCACAAGGGTTCTGCAAGATCTCGGTCAATAGTAAGACCAACTTCGGACGTAACACGCACAGCGTGAGACTTATAATATTTTTGGACTGTTAATGGGGTTTTCCCAACTTTATATGATAACAATATTGCGACGTCAGCAAGAAGAAAGAAATGCAGCACAATTTAAAATGTTATAAAAAACATATATTTACATAGAAAGAGAGGAAAGAAAATATTGTCCTTGCAAACAGTTGGTTTGCGGGAAACTTTTCCGTACAAGGCGTCCTTTTAACAGTTTATATTTCCTGTGTCCTTTTGGTTGGGTTGAAGAAAATAGAGCCATGTTTCTTGTGCTTCAGTTGCTGGAAAAATCCTCACAAGCGTGTATTGGTGTCTAGAAGACTGAGAGAAGGGGTTGGCACGTCTTGATTCTGAGGAATCACACCAGCAAAAGAGGAAGGGCGTTCGTAGGAAACACCCTCATAGGGGTTTGGAGAAAATCTAAAAAAAAAAAGTAGCCTGTGATTGGCTGTTTTTCATCCAATCACTGGGCACCTAGTTAGCGACTCTGTAAATAATTTCAATACTACACCACTTCAGTTAATAAATAATTAACTCTTTATTTTACTGTGAATATCTTCCTTATCACGATACGACAATATGGAAGTAAATAATGGAGTGAAATCCAACAATATGATAACCAGGTAATCCAAGTAAGAGAGATTTATTGAGAAGCAAAGTCGACAGCGTTTCGGTTCTAATGAACCATCATCAGGTCTATGTGGGATGATATTAGTAATATCAAATCAACGATGGATGTTTAAAAGTGCAAAATACAAAAACCAAGGGAAAATTTGTATAATAAGAAAAAGTTAGCCGTTTAACTAGTGAATCAGGGTTTGTTTATTTTGAATTATGTCACTTGACTTATTAGAAATATTGTGTAGAATTTATGTTCCGTTTGTTTATCGAGAAAGATTTCGAATCAAAAGGAGGATAAAAAGAAAGACAAAATACACAAACACACACACACACACACACACACACACACACACATATATATATATATGTAGTAAAACACTTTAGTTAAGAAACCTTAATCATTGCCAAAGACAACTGCCTCCCAGTAGATAACACAATAAATAAATAAATAAATAAATAGAAATAAATAAAACAGAAAGCAGTTAAATGTTAAGGAAAAAGGATTAAAAGAATTTGAAAGAGAAATGTGTAGACGCGACCATTACGCAGCTGACAGCCATATTGACAGCCATATTAAGTGTCAAATTCTTCTGTTTCCGGTCGATAGGATTTATCTCCCTTTGTTCTCTCGTATCACTGCATTTACGCTTATCTCATAGTGTCTGTCTCTTTGCATTTTGTATTTGTTTCTTTTACGGTTTGATTTTACTTTGACCTTTCTGGTGTTTTGTTGTTTATTTATTTTATACGGAAATAAATACGTCTATTAAGCGCGTTTATGTTTTCCGTTGGCTGGAAAACATCCGTCAGTTTATTTCATCCAGCTGCCTATATATATATATATATATAGTGGGTGGGTGTGTGTGCTCGTATGTCTGTTAGTGTATCTCTCTGTCAGTCAATGTCAGTGTGTGTGTCTGTGTATCTGTGTATATTTCTGTGGGTGTGTCTCTCTGTTTGTATATGTGTGTCGGTGCGTGTCTGTGCATGTGCATCTGTACATGTGTGTTTGTCACTGTCTGTGTGTGTGTCTGTGTGTGTGTGTATATATCTGTGTGTCTGTGTGTCTCTGTATGTCTACGTATATTTCTGTGCGTGTGTGTCTGTGTTTGTATGTGTGTGTCTGTGCGTGTGTATGCCTATGTATCTGTATATATGTTTGTCACTGCCTGTGTAAGTGTGTGTGTGTGTGTGTGTGTGTGTCTGAGCTTGTCTATGTCTGTGTGTCTGTATGTGTATATCTGTATTTGTGCATGTGTGTGTGTGTGTATGCCTGTATGTGTATGTGTGTATCCCTGCATGTGTATATGCATCTGTGTGTGTCTGTATGTGTGTGCGTCTCTGTGTGTTTTCGTGTATGTGTGTATGTTTGTGTGGTTGTGTGCTTGTCTGTCTTTCTGTGTATGCGTGTGTGTTTGTGTTTCAGTGTCTGTGTGTGTGTCTTTGTGTGTGGATATGTATGTGTCTATCTGAGTATGTGTGTCCTTTTGCATGTGTTTGTCTATGTGTGTGTCTGTGTTACTGTGTGTGTGTCTGTATGTGTATGTGCGCCATTCAAAAAATATAATGAATTTCGACGAAGTTAGCAATAGAAAACACTGTTTACAGTGGCTTCCTTTTCAAGGAAGTCAATAGCCTTCTGGTGTGTTTCTTGTTACAAGAAAAAACCCAGCATGACCTTCATTACTGATAGCTGCGTCCGGAATATTTTCTTTACCGGAGAGTCAATGCGTTTCTACTCTAATTATTGTATTTTCTACGCAGGCTCGTAGTGGCAAACCCATTTAAAGTCCATTTGTGAACATTTCTTGACTAAAACAAACTTCTCACACATCACACATTCATCTTTAGATTTCACATGTTTTACATTTCTCAGCCGCCATAAATTCAATGACAGACCTCTGTTCTAGCCTGGAGCACTCTGTTTGATTTGGAGCGATTTTGAACAGCATCAAAAGAAATATTTTTGATTTGAATTAAATAATTTTGATCATAATCGAATTTATGCAGAATTTGCATTTATGGGGGAAAATCTAAAAAAAAATGTATTTAGTTTCTTTAAAAAATTCCCTTACTCATTGGATTACCCCCCCAAACACACACACATTCATACACACACAGGCACACACTCATATATATATATATATATATATATATTGTCATCCACAGACAGACTGTTTCGTTCTATCAGAACTCTTCAGTGTGGCTAGACACGCAGGACGCTCGAAGCCGGGATCAAAACCCGTCCAATTTTACGTTAGACTAAGTTTCAGACCTCTCGGCCACCAAGCGGACCACGTTGACTAAGGGAATTTTTAAGGTATTTATTTAGCAACAGCAGCCGTTTGTTTCCTTTTTTATACCCTATCGGCTACCAGAGTGCTCAATTCTTTCGAAGAGCTTTGCATTACGCTAGCGGCGGCCGATAATTCCTTCGCCAGAATGCTCAACCCCCATGGAGGAGCGCATATATTCTCATCCACAAACAGACTGTTTCGTTCTATCAGAACTCTTCAGTGTGGCTTGACACGCAGGACACTCGAGGCCGGGATCGAAACCCGTCCAACTTTACGTTAGACTAAGTTTCAGACTTCTCGGCCACCAAGCGGACCACGTTGGCTAAGGGAATTTTTAAGGTAAAGTGCCTTCAGCACTTCTACGTTTAAGCTTAGGTTATTCTGACACTGTTTTCCTTTCAGTTAGGTATTGCAGTGTGAATGTTTTTAATCTTTTCTTTTATTATTGAATTTTTTCCCCAGATATAAGTTTGTGTAATTTTTTTTATTTACAAATTGTATCATCGGGGTAAAAAAATAAGATTATATATATATTAATGTTTGCTATATGCATACATGCTGGGAACTCATTGATAGTGCGTATATATTTTTGATGGGATAGTCAAAGAGGCTTGGTTACTTAAAATCGTTTTAAAAACGTCTGAAACCGTATACTGACTTGAAACCCAAAATCAATAAATTCCTTTACGCAAAATGGCAACAACGATGGAATAATAACATCCACAATAAGGAAGTGCCCGTAGTGTAATTGGTTATCGTCGTAGGAATTGGACACGCCAACACGAGTTCAAATCCTGGACGAGACTGACTGCATTTCACATAGCACTAATACCCTTGGGAAAGGTATGAATCCAATTATTCTCCCTCCAGCTATGGGTAAATAGTAGGTCGGACTGTGTTCTTTAGCCTTGGTGAGGCAACTAGTCGAGGAGAAGGAAATCTCTGAATTCAAACCTGTTAAACTCCGCTTAAAAAATTGACCTTGTGTCATATCCTGCCCGAGCGGAGGGGTTGGTAAATATGAATAACATCCACAATAAACTCTTCCAAACCCAGCCCGCTTTGGGAGAATGAAGACCAGCTTTCAGAAAATCAAGAAGAGAACCAGTCAATATATTCCGTTTGCGTATTGGTCATACAAGGCTTACTCACTCTTTTATACTGAAACAGGAACAACAACCACTGTGTTTGACATGTCAAATGCTTTGCACCGTTAAACACGTTCTCATAGAATGTCAAGTTTTCGTTCTCTTCTGAAAGCGATTTTTCAAGGTGAATAATTTGAGCGACTGGCTCGAAGACGTCAACATGGATGACATTCTGTCCTTCTTGAGAGATAACAGGGTTGTACCAAAGAATATGATGAATTGAACCCACTTAATCAAGTGCAAATAAATGAGATCTTGCATTTCTGAAATGTAATCTTCCAAGTATTCATTTAGAAATTTTAGGTTTAATATATAAAAACAGAATTTGGCATCAAATAACCTACAAAGGTTGATATGCCATAAAACCTAAACAACTAACCAACAAAGTCTCACCACTTGTTTTTTGCGTTACTGTCAGTTTCACGATTATGTATCGATTGTCAGACATTTATTTTTTGACTAATGCTCTTGGGAATGGTATAAACCCTTTATCTCCTTAGCTACGTGTTAAATTGTATCACTACTGATCTTCTACAAGAATATCTTTGGCATTAAATAATCCACGAAGGTTGATATGCCATTAAACTAAGATACCAAACCATACAAATAAGTTTAATGTTTTAACCACAGAATAAAAACGCAGTTTTTTCTAAGTTGCGGTTGTGTCGATACTGCTATATAGATGCACCACAGGGACGCTAACTAAACGTATGGAGAAAAAGCTTTACGGCAATTACACAAGAATACTACGAGCTGTATTGAATAAGTCCTGGAGGAAACACACACAAAACAGCAGCTGTACGGCCACCTACCACCCATCACGAAAACTATCCAAGTTAGACGAACTAGACTGCCGGACACTGCTGGAGAATTAAGGACGAACTCATAAGCGATATACTCCTGTGGACCCCTTCACATAGACGAGCAAAGGCAGGTCGAGTAGCTAGAACCTATATACAATAGCTCTGTGCCGATATAGGTTATATAGCCTTGAAGACCTACCGGGAGCGATAGATGATAGGGACGTGTGGCGAGAGAGGGTCAGGGAGAGCCATGCTAGCAGCGTGACATGGTGAAGGGGTCCATAGGAGTACATCCCTTATGAGATCGTCCCTACTTCTCCGGCTGCGTCCCGCATGTATGGTTCGTCTAATTTTGATAGTTTTCGTGATGGGAGGTAGGTGGCCGTATAGCTGCTGTTTTGTGGGGTGTTGCCTCCAGGACTTGTTCAATATTGCTTGCACCACACTCAGACCACATGTCCAAAACAGGAAACTAGCTAGCTAAAATTTACACATGGAAGAAAAAAGTATATATTCAGTATTTCTTAAGAGCTTAACAAATTCTCTGAATTTGTTTCCAACACTGCGATACTGAATATCGAAATCGCAACAAAGTAATATGATTTTTTAGCGGAGGGGTTCTTATATGTTAGCACCGATTGCAACCTCCATCTACAGTTAACGTGGAATTGAAAATAATTACAGTCTCTGCTTAAAAAATATAAATGTTAATATATATAATTTATCTAAAGCCACGCTTTTTTTACCCAGTAGGGAGCTAATTAAAGCAACAAGTACTTATTCTCATGTCTACTTGCTAATGACCTCAGATTTCATAAGTACATAATTTACAATTCATTGAGTCTGTCCCGCACACTTACGATCTTTTTACAATTTTCCATTCAACTAGTGAATACTATAAATGTATTTACGCACAAACACACACACACACACACACAAACATATATATATATAAATTATAAATGTATATATACATATGCGGGGGAGTTGGGTAGATGGTGTATACGCGTACTATAAAAATCAAGTATTGTGTATATGGGAAGAAGAAGAAGAAGAAGAAGAAGAAGAAGAAGAAGAAGAAGAAGAAGAAGAAGAAGAAGAAGAAGAAGAAGAAGAAGATTAACTTTAAAAACAATTATTGGTATATCAACAAAGTTTGAAGTCTTTACTAGTTTAAAACGATTGAAGATTAATGAATAAGTGCCAATTTGTAAAAAATATGAAGTCAGTCTTTGCCCTTCTGAACTGTAGTTTTTGTTGAAACACAGGATTATGAAAGTGCAGTCTCCTCCATTCTCCCTGAACCTAGCCGCATGAATTTTTTCCTAAATTGAAAAATCGTCTCTACAAAAACGGGGAGGACATTTAAAAAACATAACAGTACAGTTTCACAACAAATAAAAAAAGGTTTATAAGGTGTATAACTCACTGAAGTATGCCCAAGTTAAGTTGGTCGACCATTGTCGAAGTCGACTCGCAGCTTCCTTGCCAATAACTACTATACCCAGATATCGGGGAAGGTGCTATTTCTTTCCCTGGATTGTTCCACTTACATTTCAGCCGTACCTTATGATACTGGGTGTTAGCCAAGAGGGTATCAAGAACTATTTTTTAAGTTTTTGGTATAACTCGACCTAGAATTGAACCCAGGTCATCTGGACCGTTCATGAACACTCTAACAATTTTATCAATGTGTATTGAATGTTAAGTGATCTATTTTGAAGGTAAAAAACGCTTCGTCTACTGTTTATATATTAATATATACAAACAATAGATTAAGTGTAAATGGAAAAACAGTGATATGACAATGGGGGGTCCCAAGATATCAAAAGAATGTAATAAATACCATAAAATATTTTCAAGAAATTGTTTGAAAAAAAATTGCTTTAATAAAATTTGATACACCACAAATTTAACAAAGAGTGAATCCAACAATGTTGCAAATTCAGCCTGTTTTTCGACTTGTCGGTATGGCTCGGGATACGCCTACAACATTCCTCGGTAGAAGGGTAAGGCACCCGTTCCTCCAACTAGAGTCATTGGAAACGTGGAGTCACCTCTGCCTTTTTATTACTCCCAGCTCCACTTTGATGTGTGTGTGTATGGGAAAGGTTGAATTAAAATCAGAATGTCCACCGAATGAGTCTCAATAGCGTGATGTATAACGTGCTGTTTTAATAAATATCATCATAATCATCTTGTCGAGCCGCCAGCACGGATATCCCTGACCCTCTCTCGCCACCCCTCCATATCGTTCATCGCTTCCGGTAGGTCCTCAAAGCTACACGCCGTATCTTCACAGAGCTGCTGTATTTAGGTTCGAAATGGTCGCCCTGCTTTTGCCCGGCCATATGTGGGGGTCCATAGGAGTTCATCACTTATGAGCTCGTCCCTATTTCTCCAGCAGTGTCCTCCATGTCTGGTTCGTCGAACTTTGATAGTTTTCGTGATGGGTGGTAGGAGGCCGTATAGCTGCTGCTTTTAATAAATATAATCGGCAAGGATTGTTTATTCACTTTTTGTTCATTTTTTTTCCAGCCAGCGAGTAGAATACCTGAAATTTGAACCACGGACAAGAAGTGACGCAAAGTCAAATATTTAAATGGAGATCCTTCTATGTATAAATTCTGTTTGTAATATTATCCTCATCAAATCGGACAGAGAGCACGGAATTCCTCTCTCTCTCTCTCTCTCTCTCTCTCTCTCTCTCTTTCTCGCCGTCCGTTCTATTGTCCACCATTTCTCTTAGGCCTTCTTGATGGCATCCAGTGTCTGCACAGTACAGTTGTATGTAAGTCATTTCTGATCGGCCAACGCTAACATGTCAATGTGTATGAAAACTTCACTAAGGAGTTCGTCCTTACTTCACCATCAGTGTCCTGCATGTTCGTCTCACTTTGATGGTTTGGAGGATAGGCGGTAAGTGGCCGTACAGCTGCTGTTTTTAGGGTACTGCTACCAGGATGTGTTCAAAGACAGCATGCATCTAGGTTTTTCTTGGTGTGTTTCATTAAAGTTCAAGTGGTACTATTTACCAACCCCTCCGCTCGGGCAGGATATGACACAAGGTCAATTTTTAAGCGGAGTTTGACAGGTTTGAATTCAGAGTTTTCCTTCTCCTAGACTAGTTGCCTAACCAAGGCTGAAGAACCTAGTCTGTCCTACTATTTACCCATAGCTGGAGGGAGAATAATTGGATTCATACCTTTCCCAAGGGTATTAGTGCAATGTGAAATGCAATCAGTCTCGTCCAGGATTTGAACGCGTATCGACGTGTTCATTTCCTACGGCGATACTGACTACACCACGGGCACCTCCAAAAGTCCAAGTGGTGCTTCCACACAGTAGTACCGACAAAGCCCCAGCTTGGAATAAATTCCGTTTTATTTGATCAGAGATCATATTTCCCTTTAGTCGACAACCTGTCAATAATAGCCCACGCTCTCCCTATACGTATGTTGACATCGATTACCGTAGATGAGATATTGCTGACGAAGTATGGTAACTTGTTCACGAATTTTAGAAGTTTTGTTCTGGAGATGGTTCCTTCTGTTTAAATCAAATGAATGTTTTATTTTCATTCAAATAGAGCCAAATGCTTCTGTAATATAATGGCAGAGGGATTTCGTTTTATGCCTTTGGGTTTAGTTGGGCTGAGAACCTTTCGGCTCAGTGCATGGGTTACTTAGGTGCAACATTAACGCAGGTGTTCACGCGCGCGTGGCGGAGCGGACGTGTCACTCAGAGATGTTACAATAGCCCAGATGGGAAACGGGGCTACAGAGTGCGAATGACATCACGCCCCAGAAGCGCGCGGAGGATTTAGGGAATTTTGATGAAAGTTAGTTGAGTTGAGACCTGCCTCGGGAGAAGACAGTTGACTTTCGCTTGCTCGTGGAGGCCTTGGGCAGGTGTCACACGAGATGGGTGGGGGGTGCAGATGAAAAAGCCTGAATAAAAAGAATGTGTATCTCGCTCCTTATGTCGAAGAAC
Source organism: Sepioteuthis lessoniana (assembly GCA_963585895.1). Taxonomy (NCBI): domain Eukaryota; kingdom Metazoa; phylum Mollusca; class Cephalopoda; order Myopsida; family Loliginidae; genus Sepioteuthis; species Sepioteuthis lessoniana. Next base: position 112,807 of record CAUZXS010005668.1, on the reverse strand, counting down.
CTTTAAACTCAAAGGTAATAAAAAGTTTCGTACCTGAACTGAGAAGTCGTCAAGTGTTTTTCGTGTTTCGAGATTCCTATGTTCTATGAACATTCTATGTCAATTTCACATATCCGTATCTGGCTATGGTACACTTCTCTTTCCGATTTTCGATAGTTTTTTCGTCGGGGGAAGTATATGTCTATGAATTAGAAAATTTATTTCTTGGATTGATAGAATAGAAAATCCACCGAAAAAACAAAAAGTTGTTTTGTTTTATTTTTTGATGGTGGTGGTGGTGGTGGTGGGAGGATTTTCTTCTGTCATTCTACAAGACAATCAATTTATAATTCAAGGTTGTACAATTATTGTTCAAACATTTCTTCCCAGGAGGTTTCAACCGTCATTTAACATCTTCAAGAATAAAAGTGAAATATTATTGCATTCAGAAACACTAAGATTTATTAATTATCTTTCATTTTCTTTGACTTTTTTTGGGGGGGAGGGTATTTGCAACTATTAGTTCTCACGTAAAAACACGACATCGACACACACACAGATATATATACATATATATACATATATATATTGAATTACCATGACTATGAAAGTGGGAGATCACGGTATACACTGCTGATGAGACTTAATAAGGTCGAAACAACGGTCCAGTAGTTTCGGATTAAGCACGCAGTGCTTGCCAGATTTTATGGACATGGTAATTCAATTTATAATATATGATACCTCTTTTTAAAAAAATGTATATATATATATATATATATGGGGGGGCATTCAGTTAAAGGAATTTTTTTGAAAAATATTTTTGAGAATGTTTTTCCATGATTGTAAACTTTGCATAGTTTGCAATTGATTTTTATCAAAAATTATCTAAACCTCACAAAATAATCTAAACCTCACAAAATTATCTTAACCTCACAAAAAAAAATCTTAACCTCACAAAATAATCTTACCCTCACAAAATAATCTTAACCTCACAAAATTTTCTAAATCTCACAAAATAATCTTAACCTCACAAAATTATCTAAACCTCACGAATGTTCGTTTTGTCACTAGCCAAAATGACGGCCGATTGAAAAAAAAGTGCTTCAGGTTTGAACTGCATTCTTACCTATCTCAACAGTGCTGTGGTCTGGATGGTCTCAATTCTTACTCTGATTTCCACTTCCGTCAGTTTCTTCTTCTTTTTTTTTTTTTCATGTCGTTGGGGTCTGTTCCAACCATAGCATAGCCACCAAAATATGAATATTGTTGTATAGCCGTGATACAACTATACGTATACATATATATGCGGAAACATAATCAACAATAATGACAAACAAACACACTTTTTTAGAAAAATATACCTCTCACACTTTATTCCCGAAAGGGTTGCGAAAGAGTTGTGTGTGAGAGGTGAGTTGGAGATGGGAACAGATTGCAACATATTGACCCCAAGTTCCACTGTCTTTAGCAGCACTTCTTTCTCATTCTGCTGAGCTGCTCAACCGGGGGTCCTGAGGGCCCAGGTCCTCTGCTGGGAGCAGGTTCTCACTACCTCGAACTCCAACAAACTGACTCCATCCAACAGAACCTGTCTGTGGCACCGGCTTATATTATTGTTTTCCGTCCACCTGCTTCTTGTGGGCGTCGCATTTGCACCGAATTCAACCCGTCAACGGTCAAGGTTATATCTTGATATCTTCGACCGGATGCACCTGTTTCTCGATTGACGGCTGGGTCGAAGGTCAATATGTTACACAACTATTATTGGTGCCACTGTCACCTTTTTGTTTAACGGCTTTTTGAGCTGTCTAGCAAGATCCAAGTATTTGTTTGCCATTTCTCTTTCCTTTATTAATGGTCCACTATGGTCGGCTGAAACAGCAAAATTCCCGAGATGAAAACATTTTTTTCTTATTAATTGACACTAGATATGATTTTCTAGTCGAGATTCGGTCATTTGTTTTTATTTCAAAATTTAGGAAAACTTTCTCATTTTCAAGAACAGATTCTGGTTTGTGCATATACCAACACGCTCTCTCTTTCTCTATCACTCTCTCTCTCTCTCTCTCTCTCTCTCTCTCACACACACGCACATTTTCTCCATCTCGCTCACCTCTTTCTCTCTCTCTTTCTCAGGATTTCTTTTTTATTCACCGTCTCTTACTTCTATACTCTCTCTCTCTCTCTATATATATATATATATATATATATAATGTTTTTTTGCAATTTAAAAAACTTTTAAAAAGAAGCATTCTTTACATTTGCAAACCTTCTGATGAGGTTTTTTTTTTTTTTTGCTATTTAAAAAAGTTGAAAATCATTTTAAAAGAATTCTCTCTCTCTCTCTCTCTATATATATATATATATATACATATCCTTCACTCATTAGATTTTTTTATTGTCTCTATCCCTCAGTTAATTTTTATCTGTCCCTCTCTGTAAATATCTCGGCAAACTTGTATCTCAGTAACCGCGAAGAGGGTCCCACTTAGAATTTTCAAAGCAAGTGCACTACAATCAAACCCGATGTCTAGACACGATTCTCCGGGAAGAAATTTACGGCCCTTCAGCTCTGCGGGGAAAGTCAATTGCTGACACACTAATTGTATGTAAAACGAAATGATGTCTTCAGTTTATTATTTTGAAGTTTTGCACACACACACACACACACATATATATACATATATATGTGTGTGTGTGTGTGTGTGTGTATGTGTGTGAATTCCAAACAATATTCAAACCATCTGAAGATCACTTCGCTCTCCGCTGGAGGTGAAAATGGTCTAGCGATGTTTTTTCTTTTTCTTTTTTTTTTTTTTTTTTTGTTACTGCTCTGCTCTCATGCTGGCACTGGCACTGGCACTGAATATTAAATGCTTTTAAAAATTTATCACTTTCACCAAAACAAACAAACAAACAACAAACAATGAGGAAGAGGAAATACATCTTTGTGAATGAATGCAGATATAATTTCTTCTAGAATTTTATTCATATATATACATATATATATACGGGTATTTTCGCTAAGGTCCCCCCCCGCTACACACACACACACACACACACACACATATATATATATATATGGTATTCCTAATTTAGAAAGAGAATTCTTGAGTGATCCTTACAAATAAGGGTTTGGGCATATATTTATGAATGCTCGGTGAAAGTTAGGCGGGTTTCGATCCCAGCTTAGACATTCGCACGCGTCTACCCACACTTAAAAGTTATCAATCAACGAAACAGTCTGTCGGTGGATGACAATATATATATATATACACACACACACACACACACACACACTCACGCATACACATATATGTATATATATAGATATACGAGGATCATTAAATAAGTTTCTGGACTTTTTTCGTGTGGGCACTTTTATTGATAGTACACACATGAAACTCGAGTCCCCTTTGAAGTAATCTCCTCCGGCTGCAATACACTTGTACCGTTCCAAAAACTTCTCTAAGGCCCCAAGGAATTCCTCTTGTGTGAAAGTGCCCATGATCTTCGTCACAGTCTCTTTCATCTCCTCAATTGTCTCATAACGACAGCTTCTGATCTTAGGAAATAACCAAATGTCACAGGGAGCAAGGTCTGGACTATTGGGAGGGTGATGAACTGTCTTGATGTCCATCTTGGTCAAATAGTGTGTGACAAGGGTGGAGTTGTGGACTAGTGCATTGTCCTGGGAGAAATGCCACTGACCCGATTTGAACAGTGCTGGACTCTTCCGACGGAATCTCTTGCTTAACTCCCTTAAAACCTCAACATAGTAACCCTAACCCTATCCCTTTGGCCAATCAACTCTGGTTTATTGACTTCCTTACTCCTCCCACACCACTCATCATACCTCACAGACTTCCTGCCTTCCTTGAATCTCTTATGCCACTCAAAAACTCTTGCTCGATTTATGCAAGATGGTTGAAAAGCAATCTGAAACATTCCATACGTTCCTGCGGTATTTTTCCAAATTTAAAACAGACTGCTATTGCATATCGTTCTTCTAAAGTGTCCTCACGTCCACATTGCATTTTTGAAATTCACCAGCTGTGACAATCAGTCTTTAGTAGGGTGTATTCCAATTGCTGCCGTAGCTGTTGATTTGAATCTGAAATCATAAAAATTGGTCAGTCATCTCATAAGGTGTATAGCAATAACATAGTGAATTTTCAAGAGTCTACAAAAATTTTACATGCCTGCACAAAAAACGTCTGGAAACTTATTGAAGGCACTGGTATATATATATATATATATATATATATATTTCCATAAATATACACACTCACACACACACATATATGTATATATATGAGGGAGAGAGTGAGAGAGAGAGGCAAGATTTACAATGAGAAATAGTTAATTTATAAATTTTATTGTCTGTGTAATAATAAAGGATAGGCAATACTTATGTTTCCACATCTATCTATCTATCTATCTATCTATCTCACTCTTATCTAATATATATATATATATATATATATATATATATATATATATTATAGAAAAGAAAGATGAAGCGTTAGACAAAGGTATGAAACGAGTGACACTCATAGAGAGGAACAGAGGGAAGTTATATATATATATATATATATATATAGTCATCCACATATATATATGCATATATATATATATATAGTCATCCACACACACACACACACACACACACACACACACACACACATATATATGCAATCTTCTGGTGTTTTTCGAACTAGGGAACCTTCACGGAACATTGAACTACGTCCTATATTGAATCCTCGGGGGTCGCCTGTTCTGATTCCGTTAGCCATAACTGAGTGCGCCTATAACCATGACGCCATGTGTCCTGCTTGCATTGGTTCCCTAAACTTCTAAGGAGATAATCATCTGAAGGTTGCAGGTTCAATCCTGACTGCAGGCTAGCAACAATACAGGAATACTTAACACTTGTACCCGGTTATGGCTAACGGAATCAGAACAGGCGACCCCCGTTGATTCAATAAAGGACGTAGTTCGAAGTTCCGTGAAGGTTCCCGAGTTCGACAAACACCTGAAGAAGGCCGGAGGACATATCGGCTGAAACCTTGTGGAAATAACAATAAAGATGGAGACAATACTCAGAAAACCCTAGATGATAAAAATCACCAAGCTTCGTCTCAGAAATTTAGACAATTAATATCATCATCATCATCTTCATGTCATGCCGCCAGCACGGATATCCCTGACCCTCTCTCGCCACTTCTCCCTATCGTTCATCGCCTTTGGCAGGTCTTCAGGGCTACACCCCGTATCTTCACATAGCTGCTGTATGTATGTTCGAGCTGGTTGTCCTGCTTTTGCCCGGCCATATGTGGGGGTCCATAGGAGTACATCACTTATGAGCTTGTCCCTGCTTCTCCAGCAGTGACCTGCATGTCTGGTTCGTCTAACTTGTATAGTTTTCGTGTTGGGAGGAAGGTGGCTGTATAGTTGGTGCCTTGCGTGATGTTGCTGCCAGGACTTGTTCAATATTGCTCGCAGCATTCTTGTGTAATTGCCGTCTGGTTTCTTCTCCAGCCGTTTAGTTAGCGTCCAAGTTGTGCATCCATGCAAGTAAAACAGTCGAAGTGAAGGAAACATTGATTTGTTTCGGAATTGTTTAATGCCATATCAAACTTCGTTGGTTATCTAATGCCCAAACCATGTTTGTGGAACAGAATTTAAACTATTGCTTGGGGAATAATGGGCTTCATTCCTTTCTCAAAGATATTAGTCCGAAAATGAACGTAATAGGATGACTAGGATTGAACTCGCTTACTACGATTTTGAAATTCACCATGTAAGCCACAACACCTCAGGTACTCCCACCCTCAGAAATATTGAATGCGAATACCATAAGGTACTTTGTTCTTCATGAACTGCACACCTCAGTTTAGGCTTACATTTTGTTATGTACTTAAGACTTAGTGGAATAGGATAGAGCATATATATATATATATATATATATATATATATATATATATATATATATATATTATGTGAATAGATACAAAAGAGAATACAGTTACTATGTCTGAAATGAAATGAGAATAAAATTAAAGTGGTTTTTTTTTTTGGGTTTTTTTTTTAAGTTTTTAATTTTTTATTTTTCAGAAGAGGATGTCTGCGTTTCCGACACCATGACGGAGCAGAGAATTCGTCTGAGGTCGATCAATGATCACATTACATGTACACTGTGTTCAGGCTACCTCATTGATGCCACCACAATCACAGAATGCCTGCATACAGGTAAATCATTTTTATTTTTTTATTTTTGAATAATTTAAAAATAAGTGTCTGAGTGGGGAGCTAGTGGGAAACCAAATTAGTAACTAAAGTATATGAAAACTTCCTTTCTCTCTACTAGTTATCTATCTATTAACATATATTTACATTTAAATTTATTTCTCTCTCTCTCTCTGTATATATATATATATATATATATACCCAAGCCCTCCACATGAGCAGGTCAATTTGTTAAGTGGAGTTCAACTGGTTTGAATTTAGTTTTCTTTCTCCTAGACTGGTTGCCTTACCAGTCTACTATTTACCCATAGCTAGAGGGAGAATAGTTACATTCATATCTTACCTTCACTAGCCCTATGTAAAATGCAAAAATCCTCATCCAAGATTTGAACTCAAGTCACTGATTCGATTTACTACAACCCTAACCGTTACATCATGGGTGTACCCCTCCCTCTCTCTCTCTCTCTCTCTCTCTCTCATGTATATATATATATATAAGGGAGGTATTCAAATCAAAAAGGTACACTTAAACAAAGTCATGACAAACACCGTTTTGATTTTTAATCGTCTCATTCCAGTTGTGATTTATAGCGAGGTGAATAAAAGTCACAAGCCATGAATCGTAATTCAAATCTTGACAGTTTTTGATCACTTTTATTTTAAGATATTTAATTCCTTTTTATTGTTTATCGACTTTTTCTGTCCCTGTTAGAGTACAGGGTGGACAGGTAACAATAAAAAATAAAAAAATAAATATAAATATAAATAAAACAGTCAGCCAGTTGCGCTCTTTAGTTGTTAAGGTGCGAGTGGACAGGTCGTTGATACATCTGCAAGTTTGTAGGAGGGGTCGAAATTTGAAACCGTATTGGGCTATAGCCCAGCCCTCCTGAGACGCATACATTTTTTTAAAATCAGCCCTTCCAACGGTCTTCGTCCTAAGGCGTTGGTATTCGTTCCTTTGTTTCCTTCTTAAGTACCAGACGGGATTATTTCTAATACAATATATAACACATTATATTCTTTACTATGTGATTTGGTTTAGATTCTTTGTTTAATGGCATATCAACCTCCTTGGATTATTTGATACCAAATCCATCCTTGTGAAAGAATAGTTATGGTACTTTTAAACCTTAAAAGGTATTTTAAGGTTTAATATTTCCTTACAGCATTAGACCGAAAGTGAACGTATTAGCGCTACTGGAGTTCGAACTCGCGAATTATGATATCACAGTCTAACACGTTAGCCACTAGACCACGAGGAGTTCCCCAAATCAGTTTTGGTATTACATTTTGTAAAAGGACAAGGTGGGTTTTTTTTCTTCCTTCCTACTTTGAAATCTGTCTTTAGCAGGTTTTTCGTTGCAATATTTCTCTTTCAGTATTTTGGGAGGACTTGCCTTTTAGTAAATAAGTAAAGTCGGCGACCCAACGGCTCCCTTTTCATTAGCTACTACATCGAGTTGTTGGAGAGGGCGCTTCTTCTTTCCGTGGATTGCTCCACTTTACTCTTGATACATACTTTATAATGCTGAGTATTAAGCAAGGGGATATCAAGTACTATATTTTAAGTTTTTGGTATGATTCGACCTGGGATTAAACCTAGGTCTCCCGGGCCATTAGCGAACATTCTACTCACGAGGTATTTGTGCCTTTTAGTAGCCAGCTGAAATAAATTTATAATTGCAAAATGGCATTTTGTTGAGTTTTTCTTCCAATTATATCATAGAATATATATATATATATATATATATATATATATATATATATATATATTGATAGAGTATATGTATCAAGAGGATAGCGTAGACATAAAGTCAACGATACTGACGTGACTGTCAGTTTCTCGCTTACGCAATCGTCAGACCAAAATGTTCCGACAGTAGCGATGACTATATCTACGCAATCTTTTCTTATATATACGAATATCTATTTGAAAAGTAACGGGTATGGTTGTACACTGTGAGTTAGGGGCAAAAGAGTGATCAGTTGTTTATCAAACAAGATATCTTTAGAGTACGAGGTGCATGCGATAAGTTTCCAGACTTTTTTCGTATGGGCATTTAAAATTGTCGTAGACTCTTGAGAATTCAGTGCACACAAAAGTGAATTTATGTGCTTTAATCAGAAAGGCGACTTCTCCACACTAGAAAACCTCCCTGAAACTGGTTGACAAATTCACCTCCCCAGGAAGCAGCGTCTCATCAACCGAAAAAAACATCGACACACGGCTGACCGATGAAATGAAACGCAGTTTCTTCCAGGCTGCGGTCGTGTCGATACTGCTGTATGGATGCACTACTTGGACGCTGACTAAACGGTTGGAGAAGAAGCTCGACGGCAATTATGCAAGAATGTTGCGAGCAATATTGAACAAGTCCTGGAGGCAACACCCCACACGGCGCCAACTGTACGGCCACCTACCACCTATCACGAAAACTATACAAGCTAGACGAACCAGACATGCCGGACACTGCTGGAGAAGCAAAGAGGAGATGGTAAGTGATGTGCTCCTGTGGACCCCCGCATATGGCCAATCAAAAGCAGGACGACCAGCTCGAACATTCATACAGCAGCTATGTGAGGATACGGGATGTAACCCTGAAGACCTGCCAGAGGCGATGAACGATAGGGAGACGTGGAGAGAGAGGGTCAGGGATATCCGTGCTTGCCGCACGTCATGAATATGATGATGACTGCTATACATCTTATGAGATGACTGACCAATTTTTATGATTTCAGGTTCAAATCAACAGCTACAGCAGAAATTGGAATACACCCTACTAAAGACTGATTGTCACAGCTGGTGAATTTCAAAAATGCAATCTGACACTTTAGAAGAACAATCTGCAATAAAATTCTGTTTTAAGATTGCAAAAAATGCTACAGAAACGTATGGAATGCTTCGGACTGCTTTTGGAGCATCTTGCATGAATCGAGCATCAGTTTTTGAGTGGCATAAGAGATTCAAGGAAGGCAGGGAGTCTGTGAGGGATGATGAAAGGTATGGGAGGAGTAAGGAAGTCAATATACCAGAGTTGATTGGCCAAAAGGTTAGGGTTAGGGTTAGGGTTACTATGTTGAGGTTTTAAGGGAGTTCAGCAAGAGATTTCATCGGAAGAGGCCAGCACTCTTCAAATCAGGTCAGTGGCATTTCCACCAGAACAATACACCAGTTCACAACTCCATCCTTTTCATAGACTGTTTGACCAAGATGGGCATCAAGACAGTTCCTCACTCTCCCTATACCTTGATCCCTGTGAATTTTGGTTATTCCCTAAGCTCACAGGCTATCGTTATGAGACAATGGAGGAGATGAAAGAGGCTGCGACGAAGGTCATTGACACGCTCACACAAGAGGACTTCCATGGGGGCCTTCCAGAAGTTGTTGGAACGGTACAAGAAGTGCATTGCAGCCGGGGGAGATTACTTCGAAGGAGACTAGAGTTTTATGTGTGTACTATCAATAAAAGTGCCCATACGAAAAAAGTCTGGAAACCTATCGTATGCACCTCGTATGTAATAGTAATCTTAGCTTTCTGTAATCATTTCATTTTTTTCTCATGCTTCTATTTACACCTCGTAGTTCCAGGTCGTTCAGAAATGATTACCGAGGAACGAATAAAACTCCCTCACAAGCACTTGAAATGCTTCTGCAAGTGTATGGAGATGTATGTAGTATTTGTCACTGCCTCCCACCAGACAGGACTTGACACAAGGTCAATGACCCGAAGGTGGGCCTATTGTTAAGAGTAGGGGAGAATAAGGTCGGACACGAGCCGAAGCTCGAGCCTTGCTGGTTTATGCCGGTCATCGGTCTACTTTTTGGAATGTGGGCCTGATAAGCCTAGCTGGTCTTGGATCCAAATATGGGTCCAGGCACGTATGCCTGATTATAGCTTAGACTGGACAGCAAGGCCCAGTGCTATACAAGGGGGACAAAGGTGTCATTGCTACAACTCACCCACCCGAAGGTGGCCAAGTCGAAGCCAAGGGCCTTTTGATCTCGAATCTGCCAATGGTTTCGATACCCCGTCCAGCACGAATGCCTGACAGCCCAGCTAAGGAGATGTATGTAGCCCATGACGCGCACGGATGTTTTTGAATGACCGAAACGACATCGCCGTAGTCGAACAATTTCCCTTTTGCTTAGTATTATTTTTTTCCCTAAGCTCAGAGGTATCATGAAGGGGACTTGTTTTGAAGCCGTGAAAGCCGTCAGGAGAAAGCCGTAACGACAGAGCCGACGGGCATCCCAGAAGAATCCTCCCAACAGTGCGTAAAACCCTGGCATAGAAAGATGGTAAGGGCATGAAACTTGTGTGGTATTACTTTAAAGAGGAAACCACGTAGTTTTATGTTTGGAATAGAGAAATAAATTGTTTGTGTCACCAGTCCGGTCACTTTTCAAACTTTCCTTATATATATATATATATATATCAACCTGTCTTGAAATAGAATTTGTGAGTCACGGAATAGGAACAGTCTATATGCGTAAAGTAAATAAAGTTGGCGACCGTAGTCGAGGGCGACCAGAAGGCTCCCTTTTCAATAGCTACTACACTGAGGTGTAGGGGAGAGCGCTACTCCTTTCCCTGGATTGCTTCACTTTAACCTTGATACCTACCTTATATTGCTGAGTGTTAAGCAAAGAAGTATCAAGTACCAATTTTAAAGTCTTTGGTATGACGCGACCTGGGATTGAACCCAAGACTACCAGGCCATTGGCGAACCCTCTACCCACTAGACCAATTAGAATTCAAGTAAAACCTTAATTTCTGAATTTCAAGAACGAAAAAGGCACTTGAAGAAGGCCGGAAAGTACGGCGACCGAAATGTTGTGAGTATAGAAACGAATTATTTGTATTAGATAGGAATACTTAAACTATAAAAGTGTAAATTATTTGTATAAATAATAGTAACTTAAAGCTATAGTTGTTTCGTAAGGATTATTAGTATTATTTACTCGAAACCATATAATTTCTTGCAAGTTATTGGTGTTAGATAAGAATACTTAAAACCATACAACTGTAGGTTATTGATGCTGAATAGTTGTAGTTGATATCCTATAACTTGCTACCACAGTGACTCTGATGTCTCTTTCATGATGCCATCTTTGATCTTGTTCGTTGCTGATGAATGACAATATAACCACAATTTCATGTGTTCGTTTTATTTATTTTTTTTATTGACGACTTTTCATTATTACCTGCTGTGGTTTAAATGGGGAATCAGTGGGAACATGATACTATTTACCAACCCCTCAGCTCGGGCAGGATAGGACACAAGGTCAATTTTTAAGCGGGGTTTAACAGGTTTTGAATTCAGAGTTTTCCTTCTCCTAGACTAGTTGCCTCACCAAGGCTGAAGAACCTAGTCCGTCCTACTATTTACCCATAGCTGGAGAGAGAATAAGGGGGTTCATACCTTTCCCAAGGGTATTTGCGCGAAAGTGAACGTAATAGCGCGACTGGAGTACGAACTCGCTTTAACCATTACACCACGAGGACACCCCCTTATCAGTGGGAACATGATGGAGCGTTCAACCTTTCGTACTGAAACTTTCTCACACTTATTTTTTTCGTAAGAACCATTTTGGTCACCTGATTGAAACCATCCTATTTGACCTTGGATTCATTGGTTGTCGGTATTTATCAGAAATCCAAGTTAGAATGTAGCCAGATAAAAACCCATGCGAAGCAGAGACGAAAATTCATGACGCTATCGGCATTTCCCAGATGGGGTGCCTCAAGCGCCAAGCCATGAACTTTGCCATGCAAATCAGGTAAAGCCTGGGGGAACGGCTCCCTGAAGCCAAGGGATTGTCGATGTCAGCCACCCAGCACGATTGCCATGCAGTTTCCACTGTGTTTGGTTGGTCGATTTTGGAACTGTAAAAAGAATGACGCGGTGAAAGTTGCAAAATAACACCAGAAATTACCCCACGAAATATTTTTTTCCAAAATTTTGTATTTTTTTGCGAAATCGCATTTAAAGACATAATATTTTGTGATTTTTGTCGTGATATCGGTGACGCTGGAAACCTGTATCCATAAAATTAAAACTGAGACTAAAGGAAAATTAGATTATAAAATTTATTAAATAATTGATATTTTTAAGTTTATTATCCATTTTCATATTATGTTTAATTAAATGAGCAAAAACAAAAATAAAATACATTAAAATATATAATTTAAAATACAAATAACGACTTACTAAACCTCGTTTTATTTACCGGATATTTTTTCGGCTTTCACCGGTGGTAAATATCTCTACGTCGTACTTCGGTTTGTTTATGTTTTTTACCCTTATAATTAAAGCAAATATATATATTTCGCAAAGTAGACATACTATTAAAATATTTAAACATTTTATAATTATTGTAATTTATTTATATTTTAAAATTTAGTGTTTTTTAAAGTGAAAAGTCGGTTTACGAGTTAATTTTGGAACTAAACAGTACAATACTGTTGTTTGGTAAGTAAACATTACTTTTTTTTAATGAATTTCGAAATTTATTTACAATTTTTTAAAAACATCTTCGTGTATTTTCAGACAATATATATATATATATATATATATATATATATATATATATATATATATATTCTTTTTACAGATTTTTGATTAAAAATTGCAGGAAAAAACACTGGAGTTTCCACTCGAAATAAAGGTGCAATTAAATTTTCAGGTTTACCATCACCATTGGATAAAACTGAGACAGGAACTTGTCGACAAATAACTCAATACAGCTATTTTTTAATGAACACTTATCCCCACCTTTCTTGTTTTGGTATTTCTAAATTAATAGCAAAGGACGTGATAGATATTTGGAAGGCTGTCAACCCTCGTTTGCCTTTGTTAAAAGAAATTAGTATTGTCAACAAGCTGAAAATTCTATGCTTTCAGAAGGCAAAGCAAATAAGTAGGAAACATCTACTTGCTGCCCAAACAAAATTATGGAAGGAAAAGTTGGATACATTTTTTGATATATCATCATGTTCGTGCAACCTGCCAATTTTAAGTTGTAACAATATTAATGTCAAATGCACCAAAAAGAATTGCCAGACTAAGCACATCATCTGCACTTGTCCTCTGACAATAAAGCAAACAAAAAAGTATGAAGATATCCCTACCAATAGCTTCAACATTATATGTTCTGGGTGATTCTTCCCATTCTTACTCATCTTCTCCAAGTGATGAAACAGAGGATTATAAACAGCTAGATAGTCCTTTCCGAGTGCTTTATAACCTCACAAAAATTCCAAGGTATACTCTTGAGTTAGTTAGGGGTGATATATTTTCTAATCTTGGAGCCAGCCTTGCTCTTGGATTTGAGGGCTATTGGCCTTTTTATCCCTAATATAGATATAAAGAATATCTATATGGATAAATGTAAAATAGAGCAAAGGCTAAAGTGAAAACAAATGCCTATGAAAAGCAAAATGAAAATGTGGAGAATCTTCTTTGTATAGGAGTTGATGGGAGGAAAGACACACTACACTACAAGGAATCAGTGGAGGAAAATGAAAGTAAAATTCTGAAAAAAGCCAAAGGACCTAATGCCACTTGACAATCACAAAAGAGACACTAAATGAGAGTATATATTTGACTCACAGGGTTCTTCCTGATATTGGTGCGACTGGTACACTATTAAGGCTGTCCTTGTTGACAACACGAATGCAAATACAGGCTGTGAAGGTGGACTTGTTACACTTTTAGAAAAAAAAATAAAAATAAATCTTCACACAATTGGTTGCTCCTTACATCAAAATGAACTTCCATTTAGAGCTCTATTTAAACATTTAGATGGCACCACAAAAAGCCACACTACATTCAATGGTCAATTGGGTAAATTATGTGCAAATGATTGCCATAATTTACCCCAAAAATCTTTTTCAGCTGTTGAGAATCCCCTGGAGTTTCATTTTGGAATGAAAGATATGGATAGCCTTAGTAGTGACCAAAGACTACTCTATGAATATACAGTTGGTATTTCTAGAGGTAATGTAGACCCTAGATTTGCATCGTGGAAAATTGGTCCATTAAACCAGGCAAGGTGGTTAAATATGGCCATCTGGCTCATGTGCCTATAGACTCGTGGGGCATATCCACAGAATCTTTCGACCAAACTATATAGTTTGATAAATTTTATTGTGAATGTTTATGCTATTTGTTGGTTTGATATAAAAAAAAGTAACAAGTTCCATCACCAGCAAATTTATATTTACAATATGATTGACAGGATACGAAAGAAACCAATTGAGGTTCAAAGGATTACATTAAAAAACCTCCAGTATAATGCCTAGGCATTACTTCTGGAGAATGTTTTATTTTCAATGGTGAAATTTGATGAACCTGAAGTGAGAGAAGAGGGTATAAAAAGAATTTTGGCCATTAGGTACATTTATATTTATTCATACAAAACTGGTTGAAGTACTTGTGCCAATTTATTGAAACATTTTAAAGATTACATCTGTTTTCACCAAATATTATTAAAGCAGAACAAATTGCATTTAAAAATTAAACTCAAATTATTTTTTATATTCTTTCAGAAGAGGGAAGCCAGTCAAGAAAAGATTTTAAAAGATCCCAATATCAACTTCAAAGTTGTGCACTAGACTGATTTAATTGATTTGTCAGTAAATGGAGTCTGTGAGCCACCACTCACACTAGACTTTTCTGACGATGAATTACAGAATTCATTGTTAACTGGTGAAAAGATTAACTTGCCAGATTTTCCTTCACTTTCCCAAGGTGTGGAACGGGCAGTTAAGTTAGTAACAGAGACTTCTCAACCCGTGTATGGCTTTGAAGCAAGGCACTAGCACATACTTGCAAAAGTTTTGTGCCAACAATTGAGACCAGCGTTTTCATCTAAGGGCTCATATATGGAACTATTTGATTCCATATATTAAAAATTATTAAACAATTATTTGTTTTTCCATATTTGTTTATTTGTTGTATTTCAATTCATATCAGGAAAAAGTTTTTTTTCAATATATTTGAATATTACTGCTTGAATAATAGCATTTTAGATTCGACACAGGTAAAGCAGGGTGGGGTAGGGGTTCAATTTTTAATTTGAAGTTTTGTTATAATTTATTTATTATATTTCCATAGAATAAAATAAGATTTCCTAATTTAAATACTGAAATGGTTTGGTTTTTACATCAATATTTAGGCCAAATCTGGCAAAATCGAGGACTTTTCAGTACGTATTTATTCAAAATCTTTCATGCCAAATTAGCAAAAAACCGTTGAAGATGCAGATCTAATTTTTGGTATGAGTATTTAATAGGTATATACACAACTTTCAGTGAATTATTCTTTTTGATATTTAAAAAAAGTGAAAAATCCACCGACCCTATTGTATAATAACACACTGAAAATCCAAGTGTAATATAATGGCGGAGGGATTTCGTTTTATATATCTTGCCTTTCTGTTTAGTTGCGATGAGAACCTTTCGCTTAGCGCGTGGGTTAGTTACGTGCGGAGAGGATGTGTCATTCAGAGATGTCAAAATAAAAAACCCAGATAGGAAATGGGACTAGGGAGGTGAATGATGTCATGCCCGGAAGCGTGGGCTGAGGATTTGGGGGATTCGAGAAAAAGCAGTGAGTTGAGTTCCTGCCTCCGAACGGGAAGGTTGAGATTCAGACCTGGGCGAGGCCAGACGAATTTGTGCGCTAAGGGCACCACGAATTGATTGGGTTGAGAGCTGACGATGTAAAAGCTGTCAGGATAGAGAGATTCTCTCTCTCTCTCTCTCTCTCTCTCTCTCTCTCTCTCTCTCTCTCTCTCTCTCTCTTCATGTCGAAAAACCTTTAACTCAAAGGTAATAAAAAGTTTCGTAAGTAAAAGTAAAGTTAGCGACCATAGTCGAGGGTGACCCGAAGGCTCCCTTTTCGATAGCTACTACACCAAGGTGTAGGGGAGGGCGCTACTCCATTCCCTGGATTGCTCCACTTTACCCTTGAACCGTACCTTATAATGCTGAGTGTTAAGCAAGGTGGTATCAAGTTCCATTTTTAAAGTCTTTGGTATGACTCGACCTGGGATTGAACCCAGGTCTCCCGGGCCAGTTTCGTACCTGAACCAATTTCGTGAGTTTCGTGTTTTTAGATTCCCTATGTCTATTTCGCACATCTGTATATCTGGCTATGTCACACAAGGTCGAATGTCAGGGTTCAGTGGTTATCCTTCAAACTCAAGTAACGTGATATGTTAGTTCCAAGAGAACAAGAGGCTGATTTCTGGGGAAGGAGAGAGAGAGAGAAAAGAAGAAGAATGGTGGGCGGACATCGAGTCTACAAGAACGAGCAGCTGACCTCTGAGTTATTTAGGCCAAGGCACTTGCGGGTCAGCCAGTCATAGATGAGATACTACATTGAATGAAAAGGACTAGAAAAAAAACGGAAGTCCTAAATCTTCTGCGCAGGTATGGAACCACCGGAAACGCATATGGCCCTCACTTCGACACCAGGCAGAAATAAGGGGACGACACGGTTTTAGGTGTAGGCAAGAACGCGTGACGAGGTAAAGACAGGCGGTTGAACACCAGCCAGGAAGATGTAAAGACAGACAAAAAATTACGGCCCTCCATTTTAGGGAGTGGGCTCCAAAAAGTGGCCACACATCAGATGCGAGTCTGTGTAGACAAAACCAGTGGACAAGCATGTTAGAACTACGACAGAAAATCAGGAAGAAAATTCAAGGTCTGAGTTTGCTATCTCTTTCTCCTCATGACGTATTTCTCTTTACCCAGCTAATGCGACCGACTCAAGTTTCATACTTTCTTTCTCCCGACATGGTAGTACCACCGTAATCTTAGTGTATGACAGTACACTCATTCTCCCCTGTGTTTTTCCACGTATTTAACGTTTCAGGGTTTGATTTAAATGCTACAAAAATAGACCCTACCGATCTATTATGTAATAATATTAGGGTCATTAAAATGCTGATCAGTACGAAATTATTAGTTTAATGTTTCTATATTTCAAATTCTTTTTTCTTCTCTCCAATCTTTTAAAGACATTCTTCTTGGAATATGTTGTTGTTTACTTATAATAGAATTAGACATGTATGCATAGTTTTGCACTTTGCATGTAATATAAAAAAATATAGACACAGAAATCAATACTACACAGTGACTGTCACGGTGCTCGTTGTGTAATGGATAACGTCGTAGGAAATGGACGCAGCGACCCGTGTTCAAATCTTGGACGAAACTATTTCCATTTCATATAGTTGTCCACCTGGCTGGGGCTATAGAATACACCGACTGCACCTTCGCAGAGGGGTAAGCCCCCCCCCCTCCGCCAATGAGTGTCCTGATATGACACTAAACAATCTGATGGTGAGGTTCCAGTGATGCCAGGGCTTTGGGGAATGCGGATCACCCTTTTATTGCCATTGCTCTCAGGTCCACTCTAGGCTGGCGTGGTAGCACCTGATAGGGCCCTATCTATAGGTTAAATAGAACTAAATGCATGCTTATGCTAAACTGAATTTTTTGACTAAACTGAATAGTTTAAAATAGAAATGTTTTTTGACATTGAATCTGTACTTACACTAAACTAGTTTGTTTAATATAGAACTGTTTTGACATTTAAGTGTGTAAACAAAATCCGTAATTACATTTAAACTGCATACTTATCCTAAACTGAATTGTTTAAATAGAACTGATTATTTGCATAAAAATGGCATTAAATAACGCACAAAGGTTGATATACCATAACATCCAAACAACCAGCCAACCAACCAAACATTTCATATTGTGCTAATAACCTTCTGGTGCTGTCATGGTTAGCAAGCTCGACAAGCAAATGTACACGAGTGAGTTCGAGTCTCATTAGGCGCGCCTTTCATATGTGCTATATCAAAGCAAAAAAAGCTTTGTAAATTACGAGGTGCATACTTTTTTCGTTTGGGCACTTTTATTGATAGTACACACATGAATTTCTAGTCCCCTTTGAAGTAATCTTCTCCAGCTGCAATGCACTTGTTGTACCGTTCCAACAACTTCTGAAAGGCCCCATGGAAGTCCTCTTGTGTGAGCGTGTCTCTTTCCTCTCCTCACTTGTCTCATAACGACAGCCTCCAAATTAGGGAATAACCAAAAGTTACAGGGAGCAAGGTCTGGACTTTAGGGAGGCTGAAGAACTCTCTTGATGCCCATCTTGGTAAAATAGTCTGTGACAATGATGGAGTCATGGACTGGTGCATTGTCCTGGTAGAAATGCCACTGACCCGATTTGAAGAGTTCTGGCCTCTTCCGACCGAATCTCTTGCTGAACTCCCTTAAAACCTCAACATAGTAACCCTAACCCTAACCCTTTGACCAATCAACTCTGGTGTTCTGACTTCCTGATTCCTCCCACACCTCTCATCATCCCTCGCAGACTTTTTGCCTTCCATACGTTTCTGTGGTATTTTTTCCAAGTTTAAAACAGACTGTTATTGCATATAGTTCTTCTAAAGTATCCTCTCGTCCAGATTGCATTTTTGAAATTCACCACCAGTGACAATCAGGCTTTAGTAGGGTGTATTCCAATTCCTGCTGTAGCTGTTCATTTAAACCTGAAATCATAAAAATTGGTCAGTCATCTCATAAGATGTATAGTAATAACATAGTGAATTTTCAAGAGTCTACGACAATTTTAAATGCTCGTACGAAAAGAGTCTGAAAACTTATCGTATGCACCTCGTACCTTTGGGGAAAGGCATGAATCTAATTATTCTACCTCCAGCTATGGGTAAATAGTAGGATAGACTTGGCTCTTTAACATTGGTATGACAACTGATCTTGCAGAAAGAAAACTATGAATGCAAACCTATTAAAATCCGCTAAAAATATCACCTTGTGTCACACCCTGCGTGTGCAGAGTGGTTGATAGATTCTTTCATTGTGATGACCAATTTCACTGTTTTCATAAAATTCAACTGAAGATAGCGAAAAGCATGAAACTAAGCCTCCCTGCGGTGTTGATTTATTGACAAATAAAAGTGTAACTGACAAAAATATGCAATGGAACATTGAAAATATAATCATGACCAATCATATATCTATGTACTACCTCTTGAAAAGGCATAATTCCATCTCTTTCATCAGCTGGCTCAGTCGGCTTGGGCTGCAGAGTGCACGGACTATATCTCGGCACAAAGTTAAGACTCCCCCAACGAGTGTCCTGTACATGATACTTAACAATTTGATGTGAGGCTCCAGTAATGCTGGAGCTTTGGGGAATGCGGAGTACCCCTTCATTGCCATTGTTCCCAGGTCTACTCTCGCCTGGAGAGGTAGCACCTGATATTGTCCTATCTATGGATTAAATAGAACTAAACTGTAGGCTTATACTAAACTGAATTGTTTGAAATAAAACTGTTTTTTACATTTAACGGTGCGTAAATAAATGACTGATGTTTAATTGGATTGTTAGTGATGGATAGTAATGCTAGGAACCATTTAACTTTGCTGACTTTATGCTAAATTGAATTGTTTGAAATAGAACTGTTTTTCGTTGAGCTGTGTATAAACAAAAGACTTTACTTATGCCAAAGTGAATTGTTTGAAATAGAACTGTTTTTTATTGAGCAGTGTATAAAAAAAAGACTTTACTTATGCTAAATTGAATTATTTGAAATAGAACTGTTTTTCATTGAGCAGTGTATAAACAAAAGACTTTACTTATGCTAAATTGAATTGTTTGAAATAGAACCGTTTATATGAATGAAAATGGATTTGGCATAGAATAACCTACAATGGTTGATATGCCATAAACTAAATCTAAACTAAAACTAACACCGAATGGTTTGAAATTGAACTGTTTTTCACATCTAAACTGCGTACTTATGCTAAACTGAACTGTTTGAAATAGAGATGTTTTGATATTTAACTGTGTGTAAAAAACTGTACTGAATTGTTTGAAACTTTTATCAAAATGACTTAATTCGGCGTTAAATGACCCGAAAAGTGTTGATATGCCGTAAAACAAAACAACCAAACAAACAAACAAACATCCTCCATCAGCGATTGGGGGAATAGTAGGGCAGACTTTGCTCTTTAACCTTGATACAGCAACAACTTTAAAAGATGAACTCTGAAATCAAACCAGCTGTACTCTTGCCCGAGACGAAGGGGTTGGATAAATACAAACAGATGCTCTTCAATTAAGTCAGTCAGTCGAAAGAGCCCTTATATTGTGTGAATGGTATATTTGCAATGATATCAGGTGGAATAATTTGGGAGCTAAGCAATCACATCAATCGGGTCTGTCAGATTCACTTCTTTCATTTTTTAACCGAAGGCAAAATCGCTATTGAAAAGAAAACGATTTTAGGCTGTGGGCGAGATTAAAGAGAATAAGGCGGGGCAGCTGATCTGATAAGTGTACTTCGCAGTTTTTTGGGGGGGTTTTCTAAGTAAAAAGAAGTGTGTGTGAGGTCCCTTCCCACAAAAAAAAAAGAGAATTTCGTTGAAATTCCTTGAAATATTGGCTCGAACTTCGTATGCTTTTAGTATTTGCAATGTCACTGTATATGCAATCGTAATAGTGAATGAAAGTTTTGACATTTTTGTCAAATAAATCTTACTAGTGGTGTCGCGCGTTACAGGGGCAACCAGTTATGTCAAATTAGCCGTGAAGAGTAACTTATTTCTTACTGGTTTCAAATTTCCTACTTCGAAGGTTCGTGAGTTTTCCCATCATGATATTAATCATCCCTGTCTTTCATATCTATGCAAACATTCTTTCTCGAAAAAAAAAAGAAGAAAAAATGAATCATCTTACGTCGATCGAGTGACAATTACAATTATGGAAGACCAGAAGATCAATAACAAATACTGATTGGGTTGTTTGGTTGGTTGGGTTTCATAACATATCAACCTTTGTAGGTTATTTAACGCTAAATCCATTTTTATGTAAATAATCAGCTCTATTTAAAACAATTCAGTTTAGCATGAGTACACACTTTATCAAAAACTTTTCTATTTCAAACTATTCAGTTTATTCAAGCAGTTATATATAACAATTCAGTTTAGCGTATGTGCAGTTTCAATGTCAAAAAACATTTCTATTTCAAGCAATTCAGCTTAGCATAAGTATGCTGTTAGTTCTATTTAACCCATAGATAGGGCTCTATCAGGTGCTACCACACCGGGCCTGAGTGGGCCTGGGAGCGATGGTAATAAAGGGGTACTATGCATTGCCTAAAGCTCCAGCATCACTGGAACCTCACCATCAGATTGTTTAGTGTCATATCCAGGACACTCGTTGGGAGAATCTTACCCCTCTGCAAAGAAGCAGTCGGTGTATTCTACAGTCTCAGCCGACTGGGCAAAACAAATGCAAATACAAAGAATTAGGGCGTACAAATTTATTTTTTAATAACACTGAAAAAATCTCTACAAAACTGTAGGCAGAGCTAAAATCGAAACCTTTACCACAGAATGATTAACCAATCGAACGGTACACCAAACAATCGATATACACCACATTCCATAACTCTGTAACGTTACCTCGGCGATACGGCACAAAGAAAAATAAGGGTGCAACGTTACCCTTTTAAACACGACACGAAACGAGTTTGTTGGTTGCTTGATACGAAGGATTATTTGTTAGTCTCCAACCTGATTGCAATCGCAAGAGAGAGAGAGAGAGAGAGAGAGAGAGAGAGAGAGAGAGAGAGTAAGACTGTGTCAACCGATCAGAAATACAGAAAGATATGAACCCCATGAGACAAATAGTCGAGGGTAACCAGAAGGAGATGTATATAGCCCATGACGCGCACGGATGTTTTTGAATGACCGAAACAACATCGCTGTAGTCGAACAATTTCCCTTTTGCTTAGTATTATTCCCTAAGCTCAGAGGTATCATCAAGGGGACTTGTTTTGAAGCCGTGAAAGCCGTCAGGAGAAAGCCGTAACGACAGAGCCGACGGGCATCCCAGAAGAATCCTCCCAACAGTGCGTAAAACCCTGGCATAGAAAGATGGTAAGTGCATGAAACTTGTGTGGTATTACTTTAAATAGGAAACTACGTAGTTTTTTGTTTGGAAGAGAGAAATGAATTGTTTGTCACACCAGTCCGGTCACTTTTCAAACTTTCCTTATATATATATATATATATATATATATATATATATATATATATCAACCAGCCTTGAAATAGAATCTGTGAGTCACGAAATAGGAACAGTCTATATGCGAATAGTAAATAAAGTTAGCTACCGTAGTCGAGGGCGGCTTGAAGGCTCCCTTTTCAATAGCTACTACACTGAGGTGTAAGGGAGGGTGCTACTCCTTTCCCTGGATTGCTCCACTTTACCCTTGATACATACCTTATATTGCTGAGTGTTAAGCAAGGAAGTATCAAGTATCATTTTTAAAGCCTTTGGTATGGCACGACCTGGGATTGAACCCATGTCTCCCGGACCATTGGTGATCAAAAACTGTAATATCATATTACGCTATATCACAAGTCGTTTCTGACTGCAAACACTAATTGGAACGTCACAGCACCCATATATATATATATATATATATATATATCTGAGAGCAGTATTGAACAAGTCCTGGCGGCAACACCCCCACGAGACACCATCTATACGGACACTTGCCCCCCATCACGAAAACTATACAAGTTAGACGAACTAGACATGCGGGACACTGCTGGAGAAGCAAGGACGAGCTCATAAGTGATGTACTCCTATGGACCCCACATATGGCCATGCAAAAGCAGGACGACCAGCTCGAATTTACATACAGCAACTATGTGAGGACACAGGATGTAACCCTGAAGACCTGCCGGAGGCGATGAATGACAAGGAGAAGTGTGTGTGTGTGTGTGCGTGTGTGTGTGTGTGTGTGTGTGTGCAAACTTTATATATACACTCACATATTCTAGTTTTATGGGGGGACATTTTAAAAGTATTTTACTAAATGCCATATCATTGATAGAGTAAGAATATATTTATATGATAAATCATCTTACATAACTGTTCTTTCGTTAAGTTGTTGACTCAGATTCAGTAGAATTTCAAGTTATTTATGGTCAATGCAAGTTGGACTTTCCATTTTTTTTGTTTTTTGTATATTTACTTCCACTACCTGATGACATATGAATATAAAATCCTTTATAAAAATATTAACAATGACGTTTTTGAAATAATTCAATGATCCATGAAACCAGGTAAATATAATGTGCGAATGTTTGATAGAATTGTTCGATGATTTAATTAACAAAAATTGTAACGTGCAATTCAATGTCAGACAGACCTACCGTAGATTTCTGTATAATTTTTTGAGCATTTTGGCAGCCATTTTCCTAGGTGGTTATTATTGATAAGAAGCGAAGATTCCATTAGTAAAAACAGTGAAAACATTTTTTTTTATCCGGTCTTGTGTTCAATCCCAGGTCGCGTCATACCAAAGACTTTAAAAATGGTACTTGATACCTCCTTGCCTAACACTCAGCAATTTAAGGTACGTATCGAGGATAAAGTAGAACAATCCAGGGAAAGGATTAGCGCCCTCCCCTACACCTCAATGTAATAGCTATTGAAAGGGGAGCCTTCTGGCCCCCCTCGACTAAAGGGAGACAACTTTACTTTATTACTTATATCAATCTCAGTGTTTATTTATTAACTATGTCAACCAAACATTCCACACTTTTTTTGTATGGGCACTTTTATTGATAGTACACACATGAAACTCTAGTCTCCTCGGCTGCAATGCACTTGTTGTACCGTTCCAATAACTTCTGGAAGTCCCCATGGAAGTCCTCTGGTGTGAGCGTGTCAATGACCTTCGTCACAGCTTCTTTCATCTCTTCAATTGTCTCATAATGACAGCCTCTGAGTTTAGGGAATAACCAAATGTCACAGGGAGCAAGGTCTGGACTAGAGGGAGGCTGAGGAACTGTCTTGAAGCCCATCTTGGTCAAATAGTCTGCGACAAGGATGGAGTTGTAGACTGGTGTATAGTCCTGGTGGAAATGCTATTGGTCCGATTTAAAGAGTGCTGGCCTCTTCCCTAGGAATCTCTTCCTGAACTCCTTTAAAACCTCAACATAGTAACCCTAACCCTAACCCTTTGGCCAATCTGCTATGGTCTATTAACTTCCTTACTCCTCCCAAACCTTTCATCATCCTTCAAAGACTCCCTGGCTTCCTTGAATCTCTTATGCCACTCAAAAACTGATGCTCGATTCATGCAAGATGCTCCAAAAGCAGTCCAAAGCATTCCATACGTTTCAGTGGCATTTTTTCCTAGTTTAAAACACAATTTTATTGCAATATCGTTCTTCTAAAGTGTCAGATTGCATTTTTTAAATTCACCAGCTGTGACAATAAGGCTTTAGTAGGGTGTATTCCAATTCCTGCTGTAAGTGTTTCTTTGAAGCTGAAATCATAAAAATTGGTCAGTCATCTCATAAGATGTATAGCTAAATGATACTGAATTCTCAAGAGTCTACGACAATTTTAAATGCCCGTACGAAAAAAGTCTGGAAACTTATCGTATGCCCCACGTATATATATATATATATATATATATGTGTGTGTGTGTGTGTGTTTATGTGTGTGTATGTGTGTGCTTAAATGAATACATATACGCATTTTAAATGACAATTTAGTTAAAGGACAATATATTACAAACCAGTTTTTGGACAATTGTCTTGGAGTGGAAGCTCTTGATCTTTCCTAAGTTAGTTTTAATTGGTCTCTCTAGTTTAATTTTATGTGCATTTATGCAGATTTAGTCGCTCTACTTTTTGACGGGGGTGAGAAAGGGTCATTTGCTTATTCGTTACTACCCTACCCTTTTTTAACTATCAAAATTAGACAAACCAGACATGCGGGACGCAGCCGTAGAAGTAGAGACGAGCTCATAACCAATATACTCCTGTGGACCTCCTCACATGGACGAGAAAAGGCAGGACGACCAACTCGAACCTACGTACTGCCGCTCCCTGCCGATAGGAGATGTAGCCCTGAAGACCTGCCGGAAGAAATGGACGATAGGGAAGGTTGGCGAGAGAGGGTCATGAATATCCGTGCTGATAGCGCGATATGATTATATATATATATATATATGTACATATATATTGTCATCCACCGACAGACCTGTTTCGTTCTATCAGAACTCTTTAGTGTTTAGACAGTATATATATATATATATATATATATATATATATATATTCCCCTACCCCTGTAGGGTTGGGCTATATATATATATATATATATATATATGTATGTGTAAGCTGGCAATAAGAAGCACTATTTGCAGTTAGTTGCCCTTTTTCCTGGAAATCAATTGTGATGAGTCCTTTTATGTCACAGAAGACTTTCACTAAAACTTCTTTGCTGACCACTGCGTCCGAGACCTTTTCTTTACCAGAAAGTCAATGTGTCTGCATTCCATGAACTGTCTTTTTAACTTAGGTTAGTATTTGCAAACCCATATTTAGTCCATTTGTAAACATTTTTAGACGAGAACAAGCTTGTCCATACACATGGTTTTCACTTCACAGCCACAAAAAAAGAAAATAACAATAAAACTTGTCTCTTAATTTTCCTTAATTCCATGAAGGAATTCTTTTCCTTAAAATATCAGTCACAAGTATGTTCTGTACTCTTGTCAATAAATAATTTTATTTAAAGTGACATTTTTAAAGCGACATATTTCATATATATAAATGGTATCTGCGTGTCCTTTTTAAGGTAGACGAAGATATCATTTATACATAAAAAATGTCACTTTATTATTATGTACTAAACCTCGGTGTAACACAAGTCCAAAAAACCGCCCAGTCTGTAAAGCTCATAATACGCTGACTGTATACCCGCAGAGGGATATCACTCCCCTTACACACGCTCACCCAAAAAGGGTGTTCTGTATACGACACGTAACTGATGCCGAGACTCCAATTCTGGATATCTAGGGAGTGTGGTGTACACTTTCATCGCCATTACTCCCAGATCCACCCTAACCCGGATTGGCAGTACCTGTTAACGTCCCATCTATGGATAAAATAAATATCTATAAGATAGGAATACTTGATATCACATAACGACAACATAAAAAAAAATCTAAGCATGAATGACCAATAAACGTGATTCCCTAACCGTTGGCAGCCCATTTGGCTGGGTTAGTAGAATACGCCGACTGAATTTCTGCAGAGGGGTAAGACCCTCTCCTATAACGAGTGTCCTGGATATGACATTATACCATCTGATGGCGAGTCTCCAACCTTGGAATGTTGGTGAATGTCGAGTACTCATTCGTTGTCATTGCTCCCAGGTCCGCTCTGACCCGGACTGGTAGCACCTGATAGGGTCTTATCTATGAGTCAAATAGAACAAACTGTATGTGTAACATATTGACCCTCGACCGAGCAGTCAATCAGGAGATGCACCTGTGTAAAGAAGTGGAAGAAACAAGTGCATCCGGTTGAAGATATCACCTTGACCTGTGGACGTGGTTGAATTCTGCGCAGATGCGTACGCCCACAGGAAGCAGATGGACGTCAAACAATTATATAACCAGGTGCCACAGACGACTTGAGTCAGTCAGTTCGAGTTCAGTTCCAGTCGCAGTTGGAGATAGGATGCCCGCGGAGTGAGAACCAGCTCCAGAGAGAGGACTTGGGCCCTCAGCGACCCACGGTTGAGCAGCCCAGCCAAGATTATGGTCGCGAGAAGAACTTTGGGTCAATATGTTGCAGTCTGTCCCCGTCTCCAAATCACCTCTCCACAAAACCAACATCAACCCTTTCGCAACCCTTTCGAGAATAAAGTGTGAGAGGTATATTTTTATAAAGAAGTGTGTTCGTTCGTTCAATGAAGTCGTCATTATGTTTGATTATGTTTCTGCTAACATCTGCATGTATATAAGTATACAACATATGCCAACAAATGAATGATGTTAAATTGTGACTGTTATATTGTAATATAATGGCGGAGGGATTTCGTTTTGTATATCTTGCCTTTCGGTTTAGTTAGGATGAGAACCTTTCGCTTAGCGCATGGGTTAGTTAGGTGCAACATTAACGCAGGTGTTCACGCGCGCGCGGAGAGGATGTGTCATTCACAGATGTCAAAATAGAAATCACAGATGGGAATTATGACCAGGGGATGTGAGTGACGTCACGCACCGGAAGCGTGGGCTGAGGATTTTTAGGATTTGAGAAAAAGCAGTAAGTTGAGTTCCTGCCTCCGAATGAGAGAGTCGAGATTCAGACCTGGGCGAGGCCAGACGACTTTGTGCGCTACGGGCGCCGTGCGTTGGTTGGGTTGAGAGCTGACGATGTAAAAGCAGTCAGCATAGAAAGATTGTATCTCTCTCTCCTCATGTCGAAAAACCTTTAAACTCAAAAAGGTGAATAAAAGTTTCGTACCTGAACCAATTTCGTGTTTCGTGAACATTCTATGTACGTTTCACGTATTCGTATCAGTGGTCGTAGTTTTGGACCCGGTAATATTACAATATAACAATACTTGAAACCATTTAACTGTATGCACAAAAGAGCACAGGTTCGTGTCAGAATGTTATCCACAATATGTGTGTACAAATCATATATATATTTAATATATCTGAATAAAGAGGATTTGGCATTAAATTACCGACAATGATATCCCATAAAACCAAATTAAAACTAATCTTTAGGCATAAAATATTCCTAGATGAGGTGACATCTCCCTAAAATCAATCAATCAAACAACCCAAAAAACAATTATGTTTTTTTCTCTTTACAAGTCCGTGAAACTTTTGTTTTTAATATTGGAGATGCTTTTTGTTCAGACTGTCGAAAACTTTTAAATATTTTTCAGCTTTTCGATGGCGTTTTTTTTTTGGTGGGGGGGTGCTTTCTGCGTAAAAGCCTTTAAATTTTTGGGTTTTTTTTTTTTCGTTCTTTGACCTCTTTGTTTAATGACATATCAACCCTCATGGGTTATTTAATACCAAAGCCATCACTGAAGAAGAACAGCAGGAATATCATTTGGCCCATAGTTGTGGGTAATAAGAAGTTTCATGCCTTTTCCAATGTTAAAAGTCCAAAAGTGAACCTAATTGTACGACGAGAGTTTTAACTCTCTGACTACAATATCACTTTCCAGTATGTTAACCAGTCCGTTTTGGAGATTCCCGCCTCCAGTTTAAATTTGGGCCTGTCCTTAATACCTTGAAACCAATGTGTACTTATGTTATAAAGTATAGATCCAGAGTATATTGTTAATGTTAGTATAAAAGTTCAATATTTATCGCAGTTGTACGGCCACCTACCACCCATCACGAAAACTATCCAAGTTAGACGAACCAGACATGCAGGACACTGTTGGAGAAGTAGGGACGAGCTAATAAATGATGTACTCCTATGGATCCCTTAACATGGCCATGCAAAAACTGAGCGGCCAGCTCGAACCTACATACTGCAGCTTTGTGAGAGTACGGGGTGTAACCCTGGGGACCTACCGGAAGCGATGAACGATAAGGAGAAGTGGCGAGAGAGAGTGATATCTGTGCTGATGGCGCGACAAGATGATGAGTGTAAAAGTTTTACTTATCAAACGTATCTCGTTCACCGGACTGAATACTGTTTTATTTATATATTCATTAATATATTGTGGTTATAGTTATTCTATGATCGCATAGGCGTGAAACTGACAGTTACCAAGAGTCTTTGTATCTCTGCCTACGCAATTATTTTTAGTTTATATTATGTACAATGTTGATTGGTTAGTTGGTTGTGTTTTGTTGCATATCAACTCGTGTAGGTTATTCAATGCCAAATCCAAATGCATGATTTGTAAATTAATAGTTAGCAGGTAATATTTTTAGACGAACCAGAGTTAATTTGTTTGCACACAGTTAAATTGTTTCAAGTGTTGTTATCTAATGTTAATAATTCTATTTAGTATTAATCATCTGTTAAATGGTTTCCAATATAGTTAATTATTAAACAGTTGGGACCCTACCAGGTACAACCACTCCGGGTCAGAGTTAACCAGGGAGTAATGGCAATGAAGGGGTATTCCACATTCAGTAAAGTCTATTGTGCAACTCCAGCCGACTGGACTATACAATGTTTTAGTTATCGAGAAGTGGTCCTTAACTAATATTTTTCGTTAAGTTTTACAAAATTTAAAAAGATAACATCAGAATTATACCCTTAAAAATTACCAGTTATATAGGAAATGGTTAAAGAGACTATTTTTTTTAAGTTTTGCATACAATTAAACCAAACTTATGAATATTTTAGATAAAATTTTAATTGAATATTTAAATAAAATACTAGAAAAAACTACTTGAAAGAAATGGTTTCTAACGTAATAATCTTATATATATATATATATATATATATATATATATATATATATATATCATGTCGTGCCGTTAGCACGGATATGCCTGACCCTATCTCGCCACTTCTCCCTATCGTTCATCGCCTCTGGCAGGTCTTCAAGGCTACATCCCGTATCCTCACATAGCTGCTGTTTGTTATGTTCGAGCTGGCCCTCCTTCTTTTCTTGGCCATATGCGGGGGTCCATAGGAGTAGATCACTTATGAGCTTGTCTCTGCTTCTCCAACAGTGTCCTGCATATCCGGTTCGTCTAGCTTGGATAGTTTTCGTGATGGGAGGCAGGTGGCCATATAGTTGGTGCCTTGTGGGGTCTTGCAGCCAGGACTTGTTCAATATTGCTCGCAGCATTCTTGTGTATTTACCGTCTAGCTTCTTCTCCAGCCGTTTAGTTAGCGTCCAAGTAGTGCATCCATACAACAGTATCGATACGACCGCTGCCTGGAAGAAACTGCGTTTCATTTAATCGGTCAGGTCTGATTTCCATATGATCGATAAAGCCCGCCCCCCCTTTTTTTACGTACACATGGGAAGCAGCATGATGGACGTAAAAGTATTTGAATAAACCCATTGACGGCCAAACTCAGTACCTAACCTGGTCCTGGACGTGAGTTTTACGATTTAACGCTCAGGAGTGTCAGTTCGATCGGGGAACTACTGCTGCTCATCTATAAAAGTGGCTTCTATAGATGAAAATAAAAACAGACATCGAAAGATAACCATGACGCACAAAAAAAATTCTGACGTAATATATATATATATATATATATATATATATAGTGTAATTGGATGGAAACTCAAACCTGGTTAAGTTGTCATTATAAATCTATTTCGGCGGAGAATATTACTATACACTCCGTTTTTTACATGCTTTCTCGAAGTTGCAGAACAGCAAATTTGGAGTTATAGTTCGTATTTACAAAATAAAAAAATAAAATAAAAACAATTCAAATTCACGGGCGAGGATAGAGTGGGTCAAAATATTAGGGGTTAGAATCATCAAGAAACAGGTGTGGAGTTTCTCTGTAGGTCAACCCATCCTAATTTATGCACTTGTCGGTGGTCCCGTAGCAGGTGCGACTTTCTAAACAATCTACGAATGAATGACGATATATATATATATATATATATATATAAACTATTTGTTTACAAATTATATATATATATATATATATATATATATATATAATTGGAGGAATTAAATCTCAACAGACAGTCATTTGGCTATCATAATCTATTTCAACTGCTCACTTTATATGATAAACCTTGGAGAGTGACTTGCTGGAATAAATTTATAATAGCCAAATAAGTGTCAGTTGGGTTTTTCTAACAATTATATGAATTTGTTCAGCATGAAATTTATAAATTTATATATTAATTATCATACACAGCACTTCTGGAGATTTATAAGAACCGTGTTATATATTCTCAAACTGAATCATTCCCAACTTCTTTGGATATATATATATATATATATATAGAATTAACTTAAATCGCTAGTCGAAAATCTTCTACTAAAGTTTCACCTTAACGGATCATCAGGAAGTTTACCCTCGACTAAATTCTAAGGAGAAATTGCTTTGCTTTATTCACCAAAAACCCCCACCTATCCTAGAATTTGCATAAAAAAAACCCAAAATAAAATAAAGTTAACAAAAAAAAAACCCTCTATAACCAATTCCTAATTATATAGTATAGATTTATTTTATTTTGGGTTTTTTTTGTGTGTTATGCAAATTCTAGGATAGCTGGGGGGTTTTGGTGAATAAAGCAAAGCAATTTCTCCTTAGAATTTAGTCGAGGGTAAACTTCCTGATGATCCGTTAAGGTGAAACTTTAGTAGAAGATTTTCGACTAGCGATTTAAGTTAATTCTATAATCAGCTCCATTGTTTTATGTTGAGCACTTTAGTAATTGTAGCATTGCAGCATTCGCGGAGGGTTTT
The DNA here is from genome assembly GCA_963585895.1 of Sepioteuthis lessoniana. Lineage (NCBI taxonomy): Eukaryota > Metazoa > Mollusca > Cephalopoda > Myopsida > Loliginidae > Sepioteuthis > Sepioteuthis lessoniana. The sequence continues at coordinate 81,270 of CAUZXS010005668.1, read as the reverse complement.
TTGGTTTTCTTTTGACCACTGACTGCGTATCCCTTGATTTTTTTCAAGGAGTCGGACGACGTTGGCCTTTTCTTTCTTTTTTACCCCAAAAACTTTTTTCTTTTTCCTCTGGGCGGTGATTCGAGATATTTTTATCTCTCGTTCCTGGCCAGGGTTTTTTTGTGTTTTTTTCTGGTACCGTGAATACTGGTAGATATTAGATTAGTAAATATATATATATATATATATATATGTGTGTGTGTGTGTGTGTGTGTGTGTGTGAGAGATGGTTTGTAAAATACTGTCCTATTTCAGTATTAACAGTAAAATTCTGTTTTAGGATATGTTAATAGGTTTTGTACAAAAATTCACATTTGAAATCATGAAAGTTTCCTCTATTTTAATTTTCTATCACTTCTTTCAGAATACGATTTTTAAAATTATGCACTCCTAATCATTGGCTTAATGAGTAGAGTGTTTGACAACGGTCCGAGAGAGCGGAGTTCAATCCCATTCGAGTCATACCAAAGACTCAAAAAATAGTACTTGATGCCACCTTGCTTAACACTCAGCATCATAGGTAAGGATCAAGAGTAATTTGGAGCAAAACAGGGAATAGAGTAGCGCCCTCCCTTACACCTCAGTGTAGTAGCTATTGAAAAGGGAGCCTTCCGCTCACCCTTGACTAAGGTTGCCAACTTTACTGACTCCTAATCATAAATATAAAATTGATGCGTGTATTTCTTTTTTCTTTTTTTTTGCATAAGTTAAAGATTAATCATAATTTTATTTCATGACAATATTTGGCTATATGTTGCTAAGATGACACTGCAGAAGCTCGTTGAATTGAGATATGTGACTTAGCAACAACAAAACATATTCTCCTGAACTGTCACTCACCGATTATATTTTTTTAAGCATCCGCACACTTTTTTCGCGCCAAAAAACACTTGGTTGCAAAGGAGAAGGAGAAAATGCATTTAAAGAATTATTTGCAGCAAACTCTTTATAGTTTCATCGTACAAGCATGAATAGACAGGTTATAACGGATTAAAACTTTGTTCAATTTCGTTAATCTAGCAATAAGAGGTTATCCTAAAATCAAACATTATTTTATATATATATATATATATATATATATTAAAGATGACAGAGCAGGATTTAGCGTTGAGTTTTTATTAGTCTTTCCACGTTCACGAGCAGAGATGTCGCAACTGAAGATGAAGGTTGTTTAGTAATTGTCTGAAATCACTGATCTTTTAACCCAAGTATATGAACTTTCAATATTCGTAGGTCATTGTCGAGGATGTGTCAAAAATAATTTACCGCCGAAATACACTATATATATATATATATATATATATATATATATATATATATATATATATATATATATATACGAGGTGCATACGATAGGTTTCCAAACTTTTTTCGTACGGGCATTTAAAATTGTCGTAGACACTTGAAAATTCTGTATGTTATTTCTATACATTTTATGGGATGACTAACGAATTTTTATGATCCCAGGTTCAAATGAACAGCTACAGCAGCTATTGGAATACACCCTACTAAAGCCTGATTGTCACAACTGGTGACTTTCAAAAATGCAATCTGGACGTGAGGATACTTTCGAAGAACGATATGCAATAAAGTTGTGTTTTAAACTTGGAAAAAATGCTGCCACAGAAACGTATGGAATACTTCAGACTGCTTTTGGAGCATCTTGCATGAACCGAGCATCAGTTTTTGAGTGGTATAAGAGATTTAAGGAAGGCGGGGAGTCTGTGAGGGATGATGAGAGGTGTGGGCAGAGTAAGGAAGTTAATAGACCATAGCAGATTGGCCAAATGGTTGGGGTTAGGGTTAGTATGTTGAGGTTTTAAAGGAGTTCAGCAAGAGATTCCTTGAGAAGAGGCCAGCACTCTTCAAATCGGGTCAGTGGCATTTCCACCAGGACAATATACCAGTCCACAACTCCATCCTTGTCACAAACTATTTGACCAAGATGGGCATCAACACAGTTGCTCACCCTCCCTATCGTCCAGACCTTGCTCCCTGTGACCTTTGCTTATTCCCTAAGCTCACAGGCTGATGTTATGAGACAATTGAGGAGATGAAAGAAGCTGTGACGTAGGTCATTGACACGCTCACACAAGAGAACTTCCATGGGGCCTTCCAGAAGTTGTTAGGACGATACAACAAGTGCATTGCAGCCGGGGGAGATTACTTCGAAGGAGAGTAGAGTTTCATGAGTATACTGTCAATAAAAGTGCCCACACGAAAAAAGTCTGGAAACTTATTTAATCATCCTCGTATATATATATATATATATATATAGGGAGTATCTAAGGTGTTATGGCTAATGTGATGGACTGCGAAATTGTCATAAGCGTATTCGAACTCCAGTTGCCCGATAGCGTTCACTTTTGGAAAGTGATCACCTTCTTCATTTCCTCCAGTGATGGTTTAACTATTACCACCGCTGTCCTTCTGCAAAAATAATTTTGGCAAAATTTTCTGCCACATTTTCAGCAAGATCTTTTATTCCTCTAAAGTTTTAGCGTTTTTTGTACAGTCATCAAAATATTTCAATAAATCGCCCCTCCCTAACTATGTTCTTCAACACCACATACACATATATATATGTGTTCTTCAACAAGTAAAGCTTTGCTATTAAATAACCCACGAAGGTTGATATGCTATTAAAGAAAAGAAACCAACAACTATGGTCAAAGCCAGTGGGTGTCGAAGGGTCTGAGTTTTTCCATTTGTGGAATCAACCTCAAGGCGTGGCCCGCCGTGTGACACCTCAGCTAAACCAAGAACTGATTATCTGTTTCTTTACAGATACGACCAAATTTATTCGAAAAGGAATGCCAAGATGGCCGCAGACATTGAAAACAGATAACTCTGCTTGAATAACGAGAAAAGAAGAGAGAAAAATAATATCGATGGTCCCTCCGGGCGGTAAAATTCAAATTTATACCCGAGCACAGACAAAGGGAAACGGTTGTCGGGTGGGGGATAAAAACAGAGTCAAACACGCACACATGTCAAACAGATGTGAATAAGAAAAAAAAAATGATATCCCTTCACGCACTCGAACAGCCGCACCCGGTAAAAGAATATGAATTTCGTCCAATTCTCAACACCCAACATCAGAAAATAATACACCGACTTTTATTAATTCACATTTGAAACAATGAAAATATGAACTGATCAGTCGCAACGCAAACACATGCAAAAAACTTCATCTATATTAGAATTATCTGATTTTCATATGTATATATATATATGTTGGCTGACAGTAGCTGAAGGCGACCTGAATGCTCCCGTTTCAATAGCTACTACACCGCGATGTAGGAAAGGCATTACTCCTTTCACTGGACTGCTCCGCTTACCCTTGATACGTATCTAATAATGTTGAGTGTTAAGCAAGTAGGTAACGAGTACCATATTTTGAGTCAATGGCATGATTCGATCTGGGATGGAAACCCGGTCTCCAGATCCCTTTGCGAAAACTCAAACCACTATGCCAGTTAATATATATAAGTAAAAGTTGGCGTGAGCGACCTGAATGCTCCATTTTCAATAGCTACGACACCGAGTTGTAGGGAAGGCATTACTCCTTTCTCTAGATTGCTCCACTTTACCCTTGATACGTACCTAATGATGTTGAGTGTTTAGCAAGGAAGTATCAAGTATCACGTTTTGAGTCATTGGCATGACTCGACCTGGGATTGAACCTCGGTCTCGAAGACCATTGGTGAACACTCTGCCGACTGGATCATTGTTGGCTGGTCCAAACATATATATATATATATATATCAAGAATAAAAAATAATTATATAAAAACTTACGATTTAGAGTTTCAGTGTGTCGATTTGCTTTTCGGTAAACAGTCATTGGACACGTCTGATATTCTTAGATTGAACTGAATCATATGTACCGTAAATTGAGCCGTACCAGTCGACCTAGCATATATATATATATACCAACCCTCCGCTCGGGCACGATATAACACAAGGGCAATTTTTTTTAAGCGGAGTTTAACAGGTTTGAATTCAGTTTTCCTTCTCCTAGACTAAGAACCTTGTTCCTTTAGCCATTTATTTTTTTAGTATTTTAAGTATTGCAGTTTTAATTGCTTTTATATTACGAAGACTATAATAAGTTTTTTAATTAAATTAAGTCCTTTCTTAGTTTTATTGGTGGTCTTATATTTACGTCAAAAATAAATTTAAAAAATTAGCATAAATGCTAATATACATATAAAAAATTAATTGAAATTTCCTCTTATTTTAAATTTGAATGTCTCTTAACTTTATCCTTAATATATCTGATTTTCATAATTCAAAAATTGTAAACAATATCTTTTTCTTCATTTTTGAAGGTGGTTTTATATTTTTGTCACGGGGTTCATTGTATCCTCTCTGGTAAAACGTAATTACCTTCCAAACACCCTCATATTTCGGAACATTTGTTAAGAATTATATTAACAAAAAAAATGCAACTTTGAAACGAGTGTTTAAATGAATCATTGACACCCAAATCTACAAGTGCCTATAAAATAAATTCTCTCGCAGTCCAAATTTTAAAATTGAGGAAGGCTGAGTTAATGACTCAAAAAATAAGGATGGGAATTTTTGTCCGAAAAACCAATGACAATCTACGGTAGCATTCTGAATAAAACAGACATTACATACTTTCGGAATAATTCAAGAAAATCTTTTCAATTGGAGAGATAGAAATGAACAGTATAAGATAGATAGATAGATAGATAGATAGATAGATAGATAGATAGATAGATGTTATTGTGCATATCGGTAGAGAGAAACAGTTTTGAAGAAAGAAAGAAAGAAAGAAAGAAAGAAAGAAAGTGTTGTGAAGATAGATAGATAGATAGATAGATGTTATTGTGCATATCGGTAGAGAGAAACAGTTTTGAAGAAAGAAAGAAAGAAAGAAAGAAAGAAAGAAAGAAAGTGTTGTGAAGATAGATAGATAGATAGATAGATAGATGTTATTGTGCATATCGGTAGAGAGAAACAGTTTTGAAGAAAGAAAGAAAGAAAGAAAAAAAGAAAGAAAGAAAGAAAGAAAGAAAGTGTTGTGAAGATAGATAGATAGATAGATAGATAGATAGTGTTATATAGTCATATGCAAATTTATCTACATACTTTTGCATATACATGCAGCATCATAACGACACAATAAATAAACAGACGAGCGAAACCTTCTTTAACAAAATATGTACCTCTCACTTTATTGTAAGGGTTCGAAAAGGTTATTCAAGGTTTTATGGTGAGAGGGAGTTGGAGACCGAACATAACTGCAACATATTGACCCCCACTCTTATGGCCGTCAGCGTTGTGTCTTTCTTGTTCTTCAGGGTTGCTCAACCGGAAACCCAGAGGCCCAGCTCTCTGCTGGATGATGGCTTTCTTTACTGCATCTTATCAGCAACTTCTCTGGACCCCAACTCAATCGGGAGCCCTGATCCCCTTCGGCCTGGTGTGGCTTTCCCTACCACATCTCGCCTATAACTCCGTCTGATCTCTAACTGTCTGACTTCTGTCCTGACTGTGTTATATAATAGTTCAACGCCCACTCAATCGCCCACTCAATCCTTGGAATGGCATGTTTGATCGTCATCAAGCGGAAATAACTGTCATTCAGTTCAGAGGTCACTCTATTCCGGTGCATCAGTCTATGAGTGTATCATGGGATTTTTTCCTTGTCCCATTTCGTCAGCCAAATCCACCTACGCGATTTTTCCTCATAAGTGCCATCGGAATGTATCACTTCCTTCCGGTGCTTCACCTTGGAATGGCATATTTGGCCGGGTCGAAGGTCAAAATACAACGATAGATAGATAGATAGATGTTATTGTGAATATCAGTAAAGGAAAACAGTTTTGAAGAAAGAAAGAAAGAAAGAAAGAAAGAAAGAAAGAAAGAGTTGTGAAGATAGATAGATAGATAGATAGATGTTATTGTGAATATCAGTAAAGGGAAACAGTTTTGAAGAAAGAAAGAAAGAAAGAAAGAGTTTTGAAGACAGCTACCGTACATTTGGGCGAACAAGTCGGTTCGTCATTTAAGTTGACCGCAAGAAACCTAATGAAAATTTTGAGTTCGACCTCTACCTGCCGTATAGATCAACCGCCGAAGGGTCAATGCATCAGCTGTTGGAAGTACCGTTTGATACAGCGTTTATATAATACTTAATTACTTTTACAGATTTATTTTTCTATAGTAATCTCTATGATAAAATTGGAAATGTTCCTGGTATTTGCTGTACTGACGCTGAGTGGTGTATCGATTTTTAGTGGTTGACCGCTCTGTGGTGAAGGTATGGATTTCAGCTCTGTAGAAGAGGAATATTATTCATGGATGTTTCGAAAATGTTATACCGCCGGCTTATGAATATGCATATTTACTCGCACATATACGTGCTATTGCCATAGAGTACACATACAGAAGATACATAAGCGGTAACCAAGGTTAATCGCGTGACCCCTAAGGCTCTCTTGAGACATTTTTGGAACTTACGGGCGTGTGTAGGCTACGATCCTACACCTGGTTCCTACAATAAAAAGGCCATTTGCCATTCTCGTGCGTACGTGGGGCCGTCATCCCAGGCTCTAACCCTCTCTGAAGAGGTTAGGTTTATTACTCTAACCCTCTCTGAAGAGGTTAGGTTTATTACTTTTTAAGGGACTGTTGATGTGGCTCCAGGTATTTTTGGAATCCCCGGGCGTGTGTGGGCTATGACCCTGCGCCTGGTTCCCATATTTAAAAAGACCTTGTGATAAACTTTGGTGTTTCTGGGGCACCAGAAAAATATCATGTCCAAAGTCCAGTCGTCACCGCGGTGTACACACCACCAACGCTCCAGTCCGACCTCATCAAATACTGCTGACCTCAGCCAACCCAACAGACTCTTAGTTTTGTGGAGATTTTTCTAGCTTTAAAGTACGACAGGTACTTTTCTTAAAGTTGCTGTGTAGGTAACCGCCTCTCCCTTAGCAACAGAGGTTTTGGTGTAATAGTTATCATCGTAAGAAATGGACCCGGCGACCCGAGTTCAAATCCTGGATGGTGCTGATTGCATTTGTGAAAGGTATGAATCCAATTATTCTCCCTCCAGCTAAGAGTAAATAGAAGGACATACTGGATTCTTTAGCCTTAGTTGTGCAACCAGTTTAGGAGAAGGAAAACTCTGAATTCAAACTTGTTAAAACCTGATAAAGATTGACCTTGTGTCACATCCTGTCCGTGCAGAATGGTTGTTATATACATATGGTTGGTTGGTTGGTTTTATGGCTTTAATTACTTACAATATAAAATGTATCTTTATGATAATAGATAGATAGATAGATAGATAAGCCTTTTATAAATATATCTAACTCTGTAATATTCAGAGATCGATCCTTACTGTCGTTCTCATATAACTCCGCATAAACTGTCACCGGTTTCTTTTAGGGAGATGGGAGTCAAGGGATATTGTCAAGTTACCCTCATAACTTGTAATCGGAAGACACGCCATGAAGAGGCACATGGCAATCTGAAAACCTGGAAAAGGTTTGGGGATAGTAAAAACATAACTGAAATTTGTGCTTGATTGGGATTTTACCTTTACGTGTAGACAAACACATTCTGTATATTTATATGTATGTAGAGTTTCGGGTGCAGGTGGGTGGGCATCTACACACGTGCGTGCACGAACGGTGAGTCACGTGAGCGTAACAAAACTCCATTCTTAATCTACTTCACTCACTCTCTCTCTCTCTTTCTCTCTCTCTCACTCTCTCTGTCTCTTTCTCTCTATATATATATATGTGTGTGTGAGTGTGTGTGTGTGTGTGTGTATACTTGTTTTCAGACACGTACACAGAAATACCTGTACGTGTATATATATATATATATATATACATAAGTGTGTGTGTGTGTGTGTTTGTGAGTAGATCTTCACGCACGCTTGCACTCCCTTATATATATATATATATCATTAAAATTGGATAAATAACTCCAATAATGTAATATACATATATATATATATATATATATATATATATATATATATGTGTGTGTGTGTGTGTGTGTGTGTGTGTGTGTGTGTGTGTGTGTGTGTGTGTGTGTGTGTGTGTCTATGTATTGGTAGATGGTGGCAGATACTTATGTATGTTTATATGTGCGCGTAAAAAAATTCGAGCTTATCTATATATATATATATATATATATTTAACGGGATAAAGTATTTTGAATATATATATATATATATATATATATATATATAACTGGTTAATGTATTTTGAAAATGGAATATATATCCCATTTTCAAAATACATTTACCAGTTATATATATATATATATATATATATATATATATATATATATATATATATGAGATTTTTGAATTTCTTTACGCACACATACACAAATACATAAATATCCTCACCACTCCACCAACTCACACAGCGAAGATATATATATATATATATATATATATATATATATATATATATATATATATATATCTTCGCCGTACGAGTATATCAATTTATGCCAATTTTTTTTTTTTTTTTTTTCATGATTGCACGCGCCATTGTCTGCTCTTAGGAAAGAATGTTCTCAAACAGCTCGTCATTCAATATCTTTATCCTTTCTACGATCATTACTGTTGTCTAACACGCTAGGGTGTGCCTTGCCTGACATTAATAGAGACTCGAAACCAGATCTCTCCAATGTTAGTGACAACGTCGACGAAAATCGCCATTATTGTTTCATTTACTTTTTTCTTTCCTTTTTTTTTTCTTTTTCTTTCTTTTATTGTTATATTATTTACTTTTTTCGTTTGATTTGGACTGATATCGAAAACGAGGCAATATAAGATCAGTTCTTTCCTCTTGTCAGTTCAGCCAGACGCCATCTAGTAATAAAGATTGGCAATAACAGGTTTTCATGAACATGGCATTGGTGCTTTTGCTTCTTTTTTTTTTTTTGCTTTGTTTTAGTTTTGTTTTGTTTTTTTTTTTATTTCAGTTTAATGCACAATGTTTTGAGAAATAGCCGATTTTTCATGTGAAGGATATAATTAAACAAAACAGCTAAAATTCTTTAAAAAAAAAATGAAAGAAAATATAAATACGAAATTAATAATAATAATAACAATAATGATAATAATAGGACTTCGACATTCAAATGGATCACCTTATCTCGACCAGAAGACCAAACCTTATATATCAACCAAAAAAAAAAAAAAAAAGAATTTGCCGAATTGTCGACTTTGCTATCCCGACTGACCACAGTTTAAAACTAAAAGAATGTGAAAAAAAAAAAAAAAGGATAAGTACCTCGACTTGACTAGGGAATTGAAAAAAACTATGGAACATGAAGGTGACAATTATACAAGTCGTGATTGGTGCTTTCGGTACAGAATTTAAATGATTATTAAAAGGATTAGAGGGAATTGGAAATAAGAGGACGAGTGAATACCATCCAAAGTACAACATTATTGAGAACGGCCAGAATACTGAGAAGAGTCCTGGAGACTTGAGGAGACTTGCAGTAAATCAAACTCCAGTGAAAAACCATCAGCAAAAACCGATGTGAAAAACTCTCAAGGAGTAAATTATAATAATAATAATAATAATAATAATAATAATAATAATAATAAACCAGAACCTGTCGACTCGTGAACTTTACCCTCCCTGTAAACAACAGATAGAAAGTTTGGTTTGGTTGTTTGGGTTTTATGGCATATCAACCTTTGTAGGTCATTCAATGCCAAATTCTGTCTATATATATACATATATATTAAACAGATAGAAAATTTTAAAAAAGCGTAAAGAACGATAAGCTCTTGGACCTTGCTAGAGAGCTAGAAGAAACAATGGAAGGTGACAGTGTTACCAATGGTAATTGGTACACTCGGAACAACCCCCAAAGGCTTTTTAAAGGAGCTGGAAAAGTTTGAAATCGGAAAATGAGCGGAGACCGTTCAGACTATAGCATTGTTAAGATCGACCAGAATACTGAGAAGAGTCTTGGAGACTTGTGGAGACTTGTTGTCGCTTAGAATGAATTGAAAAACCATCAGCTAACGCTAGTGTGAAAATCTATTCAAAGGTATAAACAAACATACTCGGGAACATTCTAAAAGTTGACAAAGGAGAACCTAGGAAAAATGGACCAGTGAACAAGAAAGTTGATGACGCTGTATATAGCCTAACATCCAAGAGGCAATCTCTATGCAGATTTACCCAACCACCCCCCGCTCGGGTAGGATATGACATAAGGTCAATTTTTAAGCGGAGTTTAACAAGTTTGAATTCTAAGTTTTCCTTTTCCTAGACTAGTTGCCTTACCAAGGCTTAAGAACCCAGTCTACCCTACTATTTATCCATAGCTGGAGGGAGAATAATTGGATTCATACCTTTGCATAAGATATTAGTGCTATGTGAAATGCAATCAGCCTCGTTCAGGATTTGAACTCGTATCGCCGTGTCCATTAAGAATAAGAATAGTCGTCAATATTGAGAACAGCGTAGATGCATCATTAAAAGGACCCGATGAGTATATTAAATAGAACAAAGAATGACTAATCACAGCAGCTAGCAACAGCATTGAATAGATTGGTTTGGTTTGGTTTGGTTTTATGGCATATCAACCATTGTAGGTTATTTAATACCGAATCCATTTTTATACATATAAACAGTTTTTTGTTTACTCACAGCTAAATGTCAAAACACTTTTATTTCAAACAATTCAATTTAACATGAGTACACAGTTTAGTTCTATTTGACCCAAAGATAGGACCCTCTCAAGTGCTACCACTCCGAGCAAGAGTGGACCTGAGAGCAATGGTAATAAAGAGGTACTCCGCATTCCCCAAAGCTCCAGCATTACTGGAATCTCACCATCAGATTGTTTAGTGTCATATCCAGGACACTCATTGGGGGGGGGTACTCCTCTGCAGAAATGCAGTCGGTGTATTCTTCAGCTGCAACCGACTGGACAAACATATTCTAGTGTTTAACGGCGTAAAACAGAATGGTTAAGATATTCCATTAGCAGTTCAACCAGTAGGGGCTATAGAATATGCCGAATGCATTTCGACAGAGGAGGGAAGCCCCCCACATCTATCTTGGCTACGACACTAAATCATCTGATTATCTGATTGAGAGGCTCAAGTTTTTGAGCTGTGGGGAATGTGGAGTACCCTCTTCATAGCTATAACTCACAGGTCCTCTTTGACCTGGAGTAAGTTACAGGTTAGGGTCCGACCTATGGGTCAAATGGAACAGTTTAATCAAACACTTTACTTAATACTTACTTGGTCTTTTGGCTGGGCCGTCTGGCATTCGTGTCGGATGGGATATCAATCAATGGCAGATTCGAGGCCGAAAGGCCCCCAACTTCGGTTGGGCCACCTTCGGGTGGGCTAGCTGCAACCTTTGTCCTCTATGTATAGCACTAGACCTTGCTGTCTAGTTTAAGCTATAACCCAGTATACGTGCCCTAATCCAAATTTGGATTCGTGAAACTGCTTGCCTCATTAGACCCACATTGCACTTAGCGGGTCGATGAGCAGCACAGACCAGCAGGGTTCGAGTCTCGGCTCGTTCCCGACCATCCCCTCCCCTTTATCCCCACTTTAATCGGCCTTCGGGTTTTTGACCTTGTGTCAAGTCCTGTCTGGTGGGAGGCAGCGAGAAATACAATACACTTTAGTTGAAACCATTTAACTCTGAGCAAACAATAAATAGCAATACGTGAAACTATTAAACTGTGCGCAAACAAATGAGCTCTAACTTGTGTCGTGTGGTCTACTGCTGAGAGAAGAGAAATAAGGAATTTCAACTACCCTCCGTGTTTGAATTAGCAAGCCACCAAAGATTGACCGTTAAAAAAGAAATAAAGAATGTAGGTCAAATATGGGTCAGGCTATCTGTACTCTAACCTCACTCGGGTGAAAGAGATAGTAGTCCGAACGGATCCCCAACAGAATGAAAGCCAACAGATGTTTGCACTCTGTGACCGGGGAAAGAAAGAAAAACGGCTAATGATTGGCCAGAACCCTAAAGCGGAATTGGCACCTTCTTCCGTTAGCAGAAATAGGGGAATAAGGAAAATCAGTTTTGAAGAGAGGTGTCACCGTAAACAGATGGGGCGAATCTCTGGCCAAGACTCCGAGTGAAGAAAGTGGAAAGAATCTTGGACAAGCAGCACCTATGCCTTCAAGCCAGATCATTATATATATAAAATTCCGCCAGCCCGTAACAGAGAAAATACTCTCCGAAGGAACCCGTCGAAAAGATAAGTAAACATTAAGACTGTTTCTCCCTTCACCCAATTACTCTCCCTCTCTCTCTTGGGCACCTCTGGTGGTGTAATGGTTAGCAAGTTAGACTAGCAAATCTACACGAGTGAGTTCGAGTCTCATTGGGTGCCCCATTCATTTGGCCTTGTGCTAAATCGAAGTAAAGACCTTCGTAAATTACTACACTCCCTCACTCTCTCTCTCTTTCTCTCTCAATTTAAAGAAAGACTAAAGAAAAGGAAAAAAAGGAAGAAATAAATTTATAGTTATGTATTATCCGCTGATAATATAGCCGACACGTTGAATATGTGTGTCCGCGTGTGTATAAAAAGAGTGTTATATTTTAATGTTCCCACGTGTTGAAGTTTGTTCATTGTTCCCACGTGTTGAAGTTTGTTCATATACAATGAACAAACTTCAACACGTGGGAACATTAAAATATAACAATCTGTCAAGTTGTCTGTTTCATGTTTGTTTTCAGCTTCTTTCGCCTTATGTTATTCTCGCCTAAATTGTCCTATTCTTTCCTTTAAAAATATTATACGGGAAACCGGAGTTGTCGACTACTATAGTTATAATTATTATATTAAAACCTAGAGGCTCATATCTTCCATCATTCTAGGGGTAGGAAGAGCTAGTGGTCTGGTGGGTGTGTGTGTAATGGAAAATTTGGAAACCCCTTGCTAGCGGCGGTCAGTCTAATCCCAAATTAACCCCCACATAATATGCCAGTTCCTATATGCCCGAGAAAGGACTTTGAACAAGGACTTATTTTACGAGGGATCAAGTGCCAGACCGCCCCGTCTTCACACGTGCGAAAAATAAACTCCCCGTTTGGTGATAACAATATTTAAATTCACCAGTCCCCATACGCTTTTAAATGGTTGCTCATCCGGGGATCTTTTTATTTTAATTTGCCGTCACACTTGTTTAAAGAAAAATTTCACACATATATGAACAAACAAACATTGGCATTGAATAAGCATCAAAGGTTTATATGCCATTAAGTCAAATAACTTAAAAGTTGTCTCCTTTTAGTCGAGGGTGACCTGGCGGCTCCCTTTTCAATAGCTACTACACTGAGGTATAGGGGAGGACGCTACTCCTTTCCCTTGATACATACCTTATATTGCTGGTGTATTGACTTCCTTACTCCTCCCACACCTCTCATCATCCCTCACAGACTGACTGCCTTTCTTGAATCTCTTATGACTCTCAAAAACTGATGCTCGATTCATGCAAGACGCTCCAAAAGCAGTCTGAAGCATTCCATACGTTTCTGGGGCATTTTTTCCACGTTTAAAACGGAATTTTATTGCATAACGTTCTTCTAAAGTGTCCTCACGTCCAGATTGCAATTTTTAAATTCACCAGTTGTGACAATCAGGTTTTAGTAGGGTGTATTCCAATTCCTGCGGTAGCTGTTCATTTAAACCTGAAATCCTAAAAATTGGTCAGTCATCTCATAAGATGTATAGCAATAACACACTGAATTTTCAAGTCTACGACAATGTTAAATACCAGTACCTCTCTATAAATAAGCATTCATCAAGATTACAGTTTTTACCGGTTAATAAAGTATCGTCTTCATAAACAGAAAACTTCTCCGTTAGACCACAGAAGGGAACAAATACTAATCTCGTCGGAAAATCGTCTTCAGAAAATAAGCAACCAATATGTAAATTATATAGCAAGGACTACGAGTACGAGTTATTTCAAGAGTATCGGTCTCACTACAGCAGTAAACACACACACACACACACACACACACACACTTATACATGCACACACAATGTGTCGTGGTCAAATGGTCAGACATTCGAAATGGACAGTGACGCCAGTTCAAATACTCGACGAGAATGTTTGCATTTTACATAACGCTAATACCCTTGTGAAGTGTGTGAATCAAACTATTCTTCCTCCAGCCATGGGTCAATCGTAGGACAGACTGGGTTCTTTAGCCTTGGTAAGGTAACCAGTCTAGGAGAAGGAAAACACTGAACTCAATCCTGATAAACTCCGCTTAAAAATTGACCTTGTATCGCATATTGCCCGCGCGAAGGTTTGGTAAATACTCACATACACACACACACGAGCAAACAGGTTTCTTGCCTTGATTGATTTAAATGGCACGTCAACCCATTGAGGATTATTTTATGCCTCGAGGTTTGGGAATCGCATTCAGTATACGTTAATATTTACCTTTTTCGTGTTGTTTTTTAAGAGATTGAGGTTTCGCGCATGGTTCTATGGAGTGGGTTTGGGTTTTGTTGAGTTTTATGACATCAACCATTGTAGGTTCTTTAATGACAAATCCTCTTTATACATATATATTAAATATATATGATCTGGTTTGGTTGGGTTTTATGGCTTATCAACCATTGTAGGTTATTTAATGCCAAATCTTATTTATAAATATTTATCAAATATTTAAGGTTTGGTTTGGTTTTATGGCATATCAACCATTGTACGTTATTTAATGCCAAATCCTCTTTATACATATATATTAAATATATATGATTTGTTTTGTTTGGGTTTTATGGCATATCAACCATTTTAGGTTATTTAATGCCAAATCGTCTTTATACATATATATCAACTATATAAGATTTGGTTTAGTTGGGGTTTATGGCATATAAACCATTGTAGGTTATTTAATGCCAAATCCACTTCATACATATATATTAAATATATAGGATTTGTTTCGTTTGGGTTTTATGGCATATCAACCATTGTAGGTTATTTACTACCAAATCCTCTTTTTGCATAAACAAATATATATGTTGTGTAAACAAATTTTGTTGATGACATTTTGTCGATAACGTTTTTAAACGAGCCAGAGCTCATTTTTTCCCGACAGTAAATTGGTTTCAAGTATTTCTCTTTAACACAAATAATTCTATTCTATCATTTTTTTATACACAATTAAATGTCAAACAGATCTATATCTAACAACTCAATTTAGCATCGATCATTTGTTTCCACGCAGTTTAAATGTTAAACAGTTCTGTTTGATCCATAGATAGGAGATTCTCAGGTGCTACCACTCCGAGTCAGAGTGGACCTGGGAGCAATAGAAATGAAGGGGTACTCTACATTCCCTAAAGCTTCTAGAATGGAGCCTCACTATTCACCGTCATATACAGGATATACTGGGGGGTCTTACCCCTCTGTAGTCGGTGTATTCTACAGCCCCAGCCAATTGGAATAGGTCCTATAAAATACGAGTAATTTTTAAACTGATCTGTTTCGCCCCTCTCAAAGTGGACCTGGGAGTAATGGCAATCAAAAGGTACTCCCTATTTTTCAGAACTGCAGCCTTTTAGTGTATTACTCCTCTTCGGAAAATACAGTAAGCGAATGGTAAGCCCTGCGTTCAAGCTCAGAGTGAACCTGGGAGTAATGGCAATAAAGATGTGACTGTACACTTTTTAAAGCTCCAGGATTATAGCTTTACCCCAAATGCAAAAAAAATTCAACTGATCTATTTGACTAATTGATGAGACCTTAACAGCTACTAACACTCCAAGTCAGAGTGGACCTGGGAATAATGTCAATGGAAAGGGTACTCCTCACACACCAAATCTCAAGAAATAGAACGTCACGATCAGAAATTGTTTTAGTGTCATACCTAAGACACTCCTTTTACATGGAGGGTCTTACCCCTCTGCAGGGGACACAGCGTATTCTAAATTGTTGCTCTTGTTGTTGTTGTTGTTGTTTTAACGGTTTAGCAGATTATAATTGTATAGGTGTGTGTTGTACGTATTTTCTTTTATTAAACGGAGTCCGGGGGACATAATAACTTAAAACTGACCCCCTGGGGCTATTCCTTCTGACTCCCTACCCCTGACTACCACCGCCGGACTGCCATTCTCTCACCTTTTTTTTTTTTTTTGGTGGTTTTTGTTTTTGTTTTTAGCTTTTTGTTTGTTTTCTTTGACACGTGACTTTTTTGTTTTGAACTCTTTGGGTCTATTTCCTTCAAGGAATTTCAATTCACCTTTTGCGTTCATTTTTCGTATTTTGTTTTCCTTTTCCCTTTTTTTGTTTTGTTTTGTTTTATTGGGGGGGGGGATTTTTTCGCTTTTTTTTTTTTTTGCTTTTTTTTTTCTATTTCCATCTTTCTTTTTTAGCTCGTGTTATTTTCATTTTATTCCTTACATTCTTTTCTATTTGCACTTGTTTCTTCTGAGATTGTTTTTTGTTTGTTTGTTTGTTTGTTTGTTTGTTTGTTTGCTTTGTTTGCTTTGTTTGTTTGTTTGTTTGTTAAGTCTTTCTTCGTATACAATTTATGTTTTTGTCTCGAGTCTCTTGTCTCTTTTTCCCCTGCTCTCTCTCTCTCTCTCTCTCTCTCTCTCTCTCTCTCTCTCTCTCTCTTAATTTTTAACTTTCCTTCTTCAATGTCCTTCTTTTTTACTTATTCTCCCACTTAACATTTCTTCTCTCTAATGTCTTTCATTCATTCTTCTTCTTCTTCTTCTTCTTCTTCTTCTTCTTCTTCTTCTTCTTTTCAACTATTAATTTCCTTCGCTTATTTTTTCTTTTTCTTTTTCTCTATTTTTTTTGCTAATTCTTTTTTAAATCTTCTTCATTTATATATTTTTCTACTTTTTTCATTCGATGTTTAATCTTCATTGGAATTGCCTTCTTCCTGCCCATCTTTATTCATTCACACCTTTCTTCTTTTTTTCTTTCTTGTTTTTTTTTTTTCGTTGTCCTTTTTCATTCACTTTTTTTTTCATCTGTTTTCATTCCCTTTTCAGCTCTTTTCTTTCATTTCAGTTTTTGTCTTTCACCTTCTTTTTTCTTCTCCATCTATTTTCTTCATTGCTTTTCTTCATTCTCTTTCTTTGTCATCAACTTTTTCATTTCCTTTTTATTCTATTTCCTTTGTTGATCTTTTTTTTCTCATTCAATTTTTTCTTCATCTTTTTAAATCGCTTTTTTCATGATCATTTTTTTTCATTTTCTTTCTTCAGCTTCTTCTTTTTTAATTTCTTTTTTATTCATCTTTTTTATTTCATTTCTTCATCTTTTTTCTTTGTTTTGTTTTTTTTGTTTTTTTTTTCGTCATTTTTCTTTCTCATTTCTTTCCTTCTCAACTTTTTTTCATTCCATTTCTTCTTTTTCTCATTTTTCAGCCTGTTTATTCGTCTTCATTTTCATTCCTTTTCTTCGTTTTTTTTTTCTTTTCATCCTTCCCGTTCTTTGCCATTTTTCTTCATTCTTTTTCTTCGTCAACTTCTTTTATTCATTCCCTTTCTTTGTCATCTCTTATTTTCCTTTCTTCTTCAACTTCTTTTTTTATTTACATTTTCTGCAAGCTTCCATTTTTTCTTCTTCTCATTTTTTTCATTCTTTTTCTTAATCTTTTTTCATTCGCTTTCTTTGTCTTCTTTTTTTTTCATTTCCTTTCTTTATCATTCCCCCTTTTTATAGTCTTCTTTATTGCTTTTCTACATAGTCTTCTCTTTCTTTCTTTTTTTTTTGTTTTTTTCTTTCTTTTTATTCTTTTTGCAAATACTTTCCCTTCTCCTTCTTTGCGCGCACTCTTTTTTATTTTCCTTCCTATAAAATATCAAATGGTTCTAAAATTGAGAAAGACACGTTCATAGATGTATTCAGATGTGTAAATCATATATCTTCTTCTTCTTCTTCTTCTTCTTCTTCTTCTTCTTCTTCTTCTTCTTCTTGCGGTCAAGTGAAAAAGAATAGTGAAAATGTAAGTGGAATGAAAAATGAAAAAACTGTTAAAAAAAACTCTTTTAAAAATGCAGATACCGCGTTAAAATTCCAGTCGAGCGAATAGCGTGGAAAATCAATCATTTATTTTGTGCTATTATTTGAAAATAAAAGAAATGGGTCGAAATTAAAAAGAAAATGAATATCTATCTATCACTCTAGACTCTTATATATATATATATATATATATATATATATATATATATATATATATATATATATATATATATATATATATTATTGTTACAGTTTTCTCGTAATCTTCCTGAGGAATGCAATATGTTTTTTATTCATCAGTTATCTTATATATATATTGTACCTCCCTATTGGCATAATGGTTAAAGTGTTCGCCTGATGGCTCGGGAAACCGGGGTTCAATCCAGGTCGAGTCATACCAAAGATTCAAAAAATGGTACTTGATACCTCCTTGCTTAACATTCAGCATTATAAGGTACGTATCAAGGGTAAAGTGAAAGGAATCCAAGGAAAGGAGTAGCGCCCTCCCCTACACCTCGGTGTAGTAGCTATTGAAAAGGGAGCCTTCTGGTCGCCCTTGACTACGGTCGCCAACTTACTTACTTATATATATATATATATATATATATATATATCACGGTTTACACTTATCTGACTATCTATCATTGTTTGGTCCTATCTATCTAACTATATGTATTAACCTTGACAGATACCAACACGCGACTAGCAAAGGCATGGACAGCTAACGATAGTCAATCAGACCTGACCGATAAAATGAAACGCAGCTTTTTCGAAGCAGAGGTCGTATCGATACTGTTGTATGGATGCACTACATGGATGCTAACTAAATGTATGGAGAAAAGGCTTGGTGGTAATTACGCAAAAATGCTGCAAGCAATACCCCGCAAAGCAGTATCTGTACGGCCACTTACCATCCTTCATAAAAACTATCGAAGTTAGACAAACCAGACATGAGCGACACTGCTGGAGTAGTTGGGACGAACTTATAAGTGACATACTCCTGTGGACCCCTTCACATGGACGAGCAAAGACAAGACGACCAGCTCGAACCTACATTCAACAGCTCAGTGCAGATACAGGATGTAGCCTTGAAGACCTGCCGGGAGCGATGGACGATAGAGAAGGGTGGAGGGAGAGGGTCAAAGAGATTCGCACAGGCGGCGCGATATATATATATATATATATATATATATATCACGGTTTCCTCATATCTATCTATCTATCTATGTTTACTCTTATCTATCTATCTTTATATGCTCTTATCTATCGATCTATCTATCGATCTATCTATCTGTGAATGGAGAAATATATACCCAGTGTGTGGAAATTTGCCGGCTGCTACATACACTGAAATGTAATAACTCTTTCAAGAATTGAGTCTCCCAGGTAGCCAATAACGTACGATGTAGAAAGCTATACGTAAAAAATTTCTTACGCGGAGAATGACGACGGCTCTGGGGTGAGATGTCCGACTGACGTAAAATCAGCCGGGTGTCGAACCCAGAATCTCGTGGGTCTAAAGAGTTGTCTATGGATGACAATATATATATGTGTATGCGTGCGTGTGTGAGTTGTGTCTTGCTGTTCAATCGATTTGGCCTATACAATACACCAACTGCTTCTCTGCAGAGAGATAAGATTCCACCAACGAGGTGCCCGTGGTGTAGTCGTTATCGCCGTAGGAAATGAATACGGCGATACGAGTTCAAATCCTGGACGAGACTGATTGCATTTCACATAGCACTAATACCCTTGGGAGAGGTATGAATCCAATTATTCTCCCTCCAGCTATGGGTAAATAGTAGGACAGACTAGGTTCTTCAGCCTTGGTTAGGCAACTAGTCTAGGAGAAGGAAAACTCTGAATTGAAACCTGTTAAACTCCGCTTAAAAATTGACCTTGTGTCATATCCTGCCCGAGCGGAGGGGTTGGTAAATAGTACCAACGAGTGACTGGATATGAGACTAAACGATCTGATAGTTAGGCTCCAGTCCCGGAGATCTGTGAATGTGTAGTTTCCCTTCATTGCCATTACTCCCTGGCCCACTCCTATCAGGAATAATAATATGTATTGAGGTCTCGTCTATGTGTCAAATACAACTGTTTGATCATTTAACTGTAGGAAAATAAATGATTGATGTTACATTGACTTGTTAAATTACAACACTTGAAAGAATTTAACTGTAGGCAAACTAACGACAAAAGTTGCTTCTATCTATCTATCTATCTATCTATCTATGTTGATACCTATCTAACCTTGTTTCAGATCTATCGAATTATCTATCGCAGACTGTTTAATATCTATCGATCTATCAATCACAGTTTCCTCATATATATATATATATATATATATATATATCACAGTTTCCTCATATATATATATGTGTGTATAGATATATATTATATATCATTATATATTTATATATGTATATATGCACATATATGTATATATTTCTGTTTGTTCGTTTGTTTGTTTGGTTCTATGGCATATCAACCTTTGTAGGTTATTTAACACCAAATCCATTTTTATGTAAATAATCTGTTCTATTGAAAACAGTTCAGTTTAGCATAAGTACACAGTTTAATTGTCAAAAACATTTCTATTTCAAACTATTCAAGCAGTTATATGTAATAATTCAGTTAAGTGTAAATACAGTTTAAATGACGAAAAACAGTTCTATTTCAAATAATTCAGTCAAGCACAAGCACACAGTTTAAGTGTAAGTACGGTTTGATTGTCAAAAACGTTTCTATTCAAAGCTATTCAGTTTACTCAATTCATTTTAACATAAGTATGCTGTTAGTTCTATTCAATCCATAGTTAGGACCCTATCAGGTGCTACCACTCCGGGCCAGAGTGGACCTGGGAGCGATGGCAATGAAGGGGTACTCCGCATTCCCCAAAGCTCCAGCACTGCTGGAACCTCACCATCAGATTGTTTATTGTCATATCAGGACACTCGTTTGTGGGGGGTCTTACCCCTCTGCAGAGAAGCAGTCGGTGTATTCTACAGCCCCAGCCGACTGGGCAATATATATATTTCCTCATATATATATATATATATATATATATATATATATATATATATATATATATATATATATATATATATCACAGTTTCCTCATATATATATATATTCATAGTTATATATTACATATCATTATATATCTATATATGTATATATATTCGTATATATATATATATATATATATATATATTTCCTCATATATATATACATACATATATATATATGTATTTATATATATATATCACAGTTTTCTCATATATATATATATATATATATATATATATATATATATATATATATATATATTATATATCATTATATATTTATATATGTATATGCACACACACATATATATATATTTCCTCATATATCACAGTTTCCTCATATATATATATATTCATATTTATATATTACATATCATTATATATTCGTATATGTATATATATACGTATATATATATATTTCCTCATATATATATATATATTTATATTTATATCACAGTTTCCTCATATATATATATATATATATATATATATATATATATATATAACCACTGTTTCCGCATATATATATATGTGTATATATATATACCACTGTTTCCTTATATATATATATATATATATATATATATATATATATATCCCAGTTTCCTCATATGTATCAATAGCATCTTATTTGCAATCTATCTATCTCTATTTCTTTTTATGTAAACTCTTTTCAGTCTAGCCTCATTTCACAAGAGCTTCTTTTAAATGACTATTTCAATTACTGCCCTTTAAAAAAAAAATGGACGGTTTCTTTTCCATTGCCTTCTCTTCAATTTTGAATTCAGAATACTTTATTTTCCGTAACTGGTTGTTCAACCTACCCAACCTTGATATAGTATTCGTTGTTAAGAGAAGAAGTCGATTCATGCTTTTTCCGAGGAATCTTAATCCGATGTGGACGAAACAGACTCGACAGGAATTTTAAACTCGGATTACCGATTTTAATTTCCGAACTGGAAACCATTACGCGTCACAATTCTACAAGTATAAAAAAAATTCTACTGAAAACTTTAAGAAAAAAAAAATTTAGTCACAATTCTTTTTTCTTTTTTTTTATTCATTTATTTTTTTAATAGCTTAAATTTCAGTCCTGTACTCTAACGCTTAAGCTGAACCGGCTGACAGCACATGCGTTTATATCATTATTTACGAAATGTTTTTGTAGTTTGTTTTATTATTTTTTTGTTGTTTTTGTTGTTTCTTTTATTATTTTTCTTATCACAAAAAAAAAAAAAAATTGTTTTCCTTTCTTTTAAAATTTAAATCTCTTTTTTCTGCTTTTTTAAAAATCTTTTGTCCTGTTTTCCTTCTTTCGACACACACACACACACACACACACACACACACACACATATATATATATATATATATATATATATATAAGGTTATTTCGAGAATTACGCAAAAATAGGAATGGTGATGGCTTCCCAGCTGGGCAAAATTCCACTGAAATTAAGCGGCAATGAAGTGTGGAATGCGGTAAAACTGTTTTACGACCTTCCGCTTTGTCAGAGGACGGGGTGTTGAATAGATAGATAGATAGATAGATATTGAAGAGAATTGGATAGATAGATGGATATTGAAGAGAATTAGATAGATAGATAGATAGATAGATAGATAGATAGATAGATAGATAGATAGATAGATAGATATTGAAGAGAATTAGATAGATAGATAGATAGATAGATAGATAGATAGATAGATGCTTATATATATATATACATATATATATATATATTCATTTATTTATTCATATATTTAAAAAAAACAGAAATTCAATAATTATCAAAGGTCATCAGATGGATTTCAAACTTTTAAAATCCATCTGAGAAGCTTTAGATATATTTTGTTGCTCTGCAGGCATATTTTGTATTAAATAGACGTGCATTGAGCAGTCATTCTTTAGATATTAAAAGTCCTCATTCACTTGGTATATATATATATATATATATATATATATATATATATATATATATGTATATATCATTACTGTATTTATAAGGACACGCAGACTTATATATTGTGCTGCTATTATGCGTGCATTCAGTGGAATTTTCATGAGGACGACATGATCTCGCCAAAATAGTATAATAGAATGTCTGAAAATGTTCAAGATAACACGGTAAGTCGTAAACTTCATCACGTGAGCTATGGAATCTGGAGACCGGAATGAGCATCTGGAAGACAAACTTTGGTAAAAATTCAAAGAGGCATCTTCCAGAGACGCTCATTATCGCCAAAATTTCTTGTTATACCAATCATGCCACTAATTTATATCCTTAGAAAATGCTTCAGTGAAATCACCAATTAGCACTGGCGTGAAAACTCGCACAGAATAAAAATAGGCAAAAGATAATACCAACAACAACAACAATAATAATAATTACAATGCCACAAAGGGTCTAGAGGCACGGGAGAGCTACTTTACATTGATCAGCACATCCTCAACGGGAGCAAGACGAGACGGAAAAATCTAGCTCTATAAAAAGGCATATGATATGGTCCCACAAAACTGGATAATAAACAGTCTCAAAATGTACAAAATATCAGATTAAGTCATAAACTTTATCGAGGAAACCATGAAAACCTGGAGAGTGAAATTGACAGCAGGTGAGAAAAGCATAGCTGAAACAAAGATCCCAAGGGGTATATTCCAAGGAGATGCCTTATCACCATTACTATTTATAATTGCGATGATGCCACTCAACCACATACTCAGGAAATGCACAGCCGGATACAAACTTACTAAATCGCAGGAAAAGATAAATCACCAAATGTACACAGACGACATCAAACTGTTTGCCGAAAATTAAAAAGAATTGGAAACTCTAATACACGCAGTCAGAATATACAGTCAGGACATAGAAGTGGAATTTGGCATAGGAAAATGCGTCATGCTAGTAATAAAAAGCGGCAAATGACACCTGATGGAGGGAATGGAATTACCAAATCAAGGACAAAATTAGAACGCTCGGTAAAAGGAAACTACAAATACAAGGGGATATTGAAAGCTGACACCATCAAACAAGAGGAGATGAAAGAAAAAATTAAGAAAGAGTATTTCAGAAGAACCAAAAAGCTACTAGAGACAAAACTATATAGCAGAAACCTTATCAAAGGAATAAATACCTGGGTTGTTCTCCTCGAAAGATATTCGGAACCATTTTTGAAGTGGACTATAGAAGAACTTAGACAGACTACATGTGTCAAGAAAAGGAGGAAGAGGTCTTACCTGCATTAAAGACAGTGTTGGCGCATCAATACTGTTGCGTTCTGGTTAGTGAACGCTTGTAATATTGAATAAAGGACAACCACGATATGAGAGGAAATAGAGATATATTCTCAGGAAAAAGTATATACAATAGAGAGGCTATTAGTAGACAAGAACATAGGATTAGTGAATACAGAATAAAGATATAGTCCAACGATAGTATTGGCTTCCGTTATTACGGTAGCAAGTAAGGTGATCTAGTGCGATCTCCAGTCTCCAATGCTCTAATACTATTCCTATAAGAAGCTGCTCTTCACCTTCTAGTCTGCCCTGGTATTAGAAGCTACTGCTGTATATGGCAGATAGGCTAGTTCATTGTGTGGAAAAAGGTGGGTGATACCCAACAAATACAACGACAAGAAGACTACATAGAAAAGCGCGGAGAAAGACTGATTTCAGTCATTAGAAACAATATTAACAACACGAGGGCAAACAGAACGACAATAATCAGAAAACAAAAATGGGAAGAAAAACAACTCTATGGACGTTTTAAGTGACTAATAAGCAACATCTCACTGGAGAAAACGTGGACGTGTCTAAGAGAGGGAAACCTTAAGAGAGAAACTGAATCTTTCTTGAGAGCTGCACAAAACAATGCAATAAGGACCAATCATATCGAAGCAAGAATAGAGAAGACGTAACAAAACAGCAAATGTAGGTTATGTGGTGAAAGAGACGAAACTATCAATCACATAATAACCGAATGTAGCAAATTAGCACAGAAAGAGTACAAGAGTAGACACGACTGGGTGGGAAAAGTGATCCACTGGGAATTGTGTAAGAAATTTAAATTTGAATATTTGACCATACGAACAAATGGTATAGGCACCACCCAGCATCTGTCCTGGAGAATGAAACACAAAAACTCTTTTGGGATTTTGACATACGAACAGATCACATAATCTCGACCAGAAGACCAGACCTTATCAACAAAAAAAAGAGAATTTGCAAAATTGTGGACTTTAATGTTCCGGCTGACCACAGAGTAAGATTGAAAGAATGTGAAAAGAAGGATAAGTACCTCGACTTTGATTGGGATTTGATAGAACCAAGGAACATGAAAGTGACAGTTATACCAGTCGTGATTGGTGCTGTTAATGGAGCCTGGGTGGAGAAGGTGATTCACTAATAATTATGCAAGAAATTTAAATTTGATCATACTACCAAATAGTATATGCATGAAATCAGAATCCGTCCTGGAGAATGAGACTCGCTGAATCCTCTGGGATTTTGAGATACAAACAGATCACCTAATCACGGCCAGACGACCAGATCAAGTGTTAGTCAACAAAATACGAGAATCTACCGAGTACAGTCATCAAAGGGTTAATAAAAGGACTGGAACACTTGGAAATAAGAGGACGAGTGGAGACTATCCAAAACTACTACATTATTGAGATTGGCCAGAATACTGAGAAGAGTCCTGGGGACTTGGGAAGAGATGCAGTCACTCAAACTCCAGTGAAAGACAATCAGCTAGCGCTGATGTGAAAAACTCTCAAATAGTAAATAATAATAATAATAATAATAATAATAATGGGACTTTGATATACACACGGATCACCTAATCTCGGCCAGAACACCAGACCTTATAATAATCAACAAAAAAAAAAAATCTGCCAAATTGTCGACTTTACTGTCCCGGCTGACCACAGAATAAAACTGAAAGAATGTGAAAAGAGAGATAAGTACCTCAACCTTGCTAGAGAATTGAAAAAACTATGGAACATGAAGGTGACGATTATACCAATTGGCGCTTTTGGCACGGTAACTAAAGGATTATTAAAGGGCCTGGAAGATTTGGAAGTTGGCGGCCGAGTGGAAACCATCCAAACAACAGCATTATTGAAAACGGCCAGAATACTGAGAAGAGTCCTGGAAACTTGAGGAGACTTGCTGTCACTCAATCTCAAGTGAAAGACCATCAGCTTACGCTGATGTTAAAAACTCTAATGAATAATAATAATAATAATAATAATGGAAAAACCAGATTTCATTTTTCTTGCACAATTCCCAGTTGATCACCTTCTCCCCCAATCATGTCTACTCTTGTCCTCTTTGTGTGCTACTTTGCTGCATTCGTTTATAATATGATTAGTGTTTTAGTCCCTAAGAAAACATAAAGTGCAGATAATCCGAAACAGCACAGATAACATATAGGTCAATGTAACAACAAAAGTTTGCAAAGAGAAATGGGAAGAAAAACAACTGTGTGGATATTTCGAGCAACAAAAAA
This sequence comes from Sepioteuthis lessoniana, assembly GCA_963585895.1. Classification (NCBI taxonomy): domain Eukaryota; kingdom Metazoa; phylum Mollusca; class Cephalopoda; order Myopsida; family Loliginidae; genus Sepioteuthis; species Sepioteuthis lessoniana. The sequence continues at coordinate 54,638 of CAUZXS010005668.1, read as the reverse complement.
AAAAAAAACGAGATCTCAAACGAGAAGACCAGCTCATGGCTTCGGGAGGGAAACTTTCAGAATCTCTTCTAATAGCAGCCCAAAGCAATGCCATATGGACGAACAAGGTTAAAGCAAAAACAGATAAGAGGCAATAGAATAGCAAATAGTTTATGAGGTGATAGAGAGGAAATGATTAGCTGCAAACTAGCAGAAAAAGAATAAAAACTAGACATGCCTGGGTGGAGAAGGTGATCCACTAAGAACTGTGCAAGAAATTTAAGTTTGATCATCGATACTGCAGTATGGATGCACCACTTGGACGCTATCAAAACGGCTGGAGAAGAAGCTAGACGGCAATTTCACGAAAATGTTGAGAGCAATATTGAATAAGTCCTGGCGGTAACACTCCACAAAGCACCAACTATACGGCCACCTGCCTCTCATCACAAAAACTATCCAAGTTAGACGAACCAGACACGCAGGACAATGCTGGAGAAGCAGAGACCAGCTCATAAGTGATGGACTCCTATGGACTCTTGCATATGACCAAGCAAAAGCAGGACGACCAGCTCTAACATACATACAGCAGCTATGTGAGGATATGGGATGTAACCCTGAAGACCTGCCCGAGGCAATGAACGATAGGGAGAAGTGGCGAGAGAGGGTCAGGGATATCTGTGCTAGCGGCACGGCATGATGATGATGATATGCATAAAATCAAAATCAAAATCCGTCCAGGAGAATGAGACTCGCTGAATCCTCTGGGATTTTGAGATAAAAACAGATCCTCTAATCCAACCTAGACGATCAGATCAAGTGTTAGTCAACAAAAAAACGAGAACGTACCGAATGGGCTTGGCCGTCCCGGCGAACCACAGGGAGAACATCAAAGAAAACGGTCTAAGTACTTGATTCTCTTTGCTCTCAGTCGTAAAACAGTTAAGGAACATGTGGATGTCGGTGATACCAGTTGTAATTGATGTACCCGAAACGATCGCCAAAGGCTTAGTAAATGGGCTGGAAGAGTTGGAAATCGGAAGACAAGCCGAGACCATCAACACTACAACATTATTGATGCTAGCCAGAATACTGAGAAGAGTCCTGGAGACTTGAGAAAATTTGCTGTCACTCAGATTCCAGTAAAAGAACATCAGCCAACGCTGGTTAAGAAAAAAACTGACAAAGAATAATAATAGTAATTTGGGATTAAATATTTGAATAGAACTGCCAAATCAAAAAAGAATAAGAATGCTCAAAGAAACGGAAACCTACAATTAATTGGAAATATTGGAAGTTGATACTGAAATGGATATGAAAGAAAAAATGAAAAAGTGTATCTCAGAGATAAATACCTGTGCTGTCCTTCTTGTAAGATACTCGGGACCATTCTTAAAATGGACTATGGAAGAACCCAAACAAATGGACCTGAGGACAAAAAAATTAATGACGATACATAACGTCTTACATCCAAGGGATGACATTGATAGACGATACGTGTCAAGAAAAAGAAGGAGGAAGGGGACATGCCAGCATTGGCTGAATCAATACAAGGACTCGAAGAATACATAAAAAGGGAAAAGAAAGACTAATTATAGCGGCCAGAAATAGCAAAGACAGCATAATGATCAACAGGACTATAACTAGAAAAAAGAAATGGGAAGAAAAACAACTGTATGGATATTTCAAGCGACAAACAAGCGAAATTTCACACGAAAAGACGTGGAAAAGGAAGCATTATGAGAGAAGTTGAATTTATTTGAATGGCAGATGAAAACTACACCATGCCAACCAACTATATTAAAGCGAAAATGGATCGAGCCTGCAACCCCCACTTAAAAACTTAGGGAACCATCCCCTTAGGGAACCATCGCGAGTAAGAATACAGGAGTACTTAACACTTGTACCCGGTTGTGGTTAACGGAATCTGAGCAAGCGACCCCGTGGATTTAATGAAGGACGAGGTTCGAAGTTCTGTGCAGACTCCCGAGTTAGACATGAAAATCCTGCCGGAAGATACATCAGCTGAAACGTTGTGAATATGAGAATAAAGATGAAGACAATAGTCCGAAAACCCTGAATAATAAAACTCATCAAGATTTGTCTTAGAAATTCTGACGACTTATAATAAATGGTACTTGCACAAACCAGAATCTGTCCTTGATAATGGGATGCATAAAAATTCTCTGGAATTTTGAAATACGAATAGATTCCCTAAATCGACCAGAAGACCCGGACTAGGATTAATTAACAAGTGGATTTTGCTGTTTTAGTAGACCTAAGAGTGAAAATAAAAAGAAGCAAAAAGACAGATCTTGCCGGAGAACTGAAAAAACTGTAAAACATGGAAGTCACGGAGATGCCTTTTATAGTTGATGCGCTTGGTACAGTTGCGAAAGTCTTAGAAAAAAGGTTGGAGGAAATGAATATGAGAGGAAGAATAAAAACTAGACAAAAAGTTGTGAAGATCAGACAGAATCCTAAGAATAGTCTTGGAGACTTGAGGAGACTTGCTGTCACTTGAACTTAAGTAAAATATCACCAGTTAATGCTGGCAGAAAAAAACTCAAAAGGAGTGAAATTATATGCGGTGACAGAGATGAAACCATCAATCACATAATAAACGAATGCAACAAATTAGCACAGAAGGAATATAAAACTAGACACGACTGGGTCGGCAAGCTGATCCACTGGGAGATGTGCAAAAAATATAAATTTGACCATACCAACAAATGGTATATGCATAACCCAGCACCTTCCCTAGAAAATAACACACATAAACTCCTATGGGACTTTGACATACACACGGATCTCGGCCAGAACACCAGACCTAATACAAATCAACAACAACAAAAAAAGAGAAATTGCAAAATTGTCGACTTTACTGTCCCGGCTGACCACTGAATAAAACTGAAAGAATGTGAAAAAAAAGGATAAGTACCTCGACCTTGCTAGAGAATTGAAAAAACTGTGGAACATGAAGGTGACAATTATACCAATTGTAATTAGTGCTTTTCGTACAGTAACTAAAGGATTACTTTAGGGACTGGAGGACTTGGAAGTTGGCGGACGAGTGGAGACCATCCAAACTACAGCATTATTGAGAACGGCCAGAATACTGGAGTCTTGAGGAGACTAGCTACCACTCAAACTCCAGTGGAAGACTATCAGCTAACGCTGATGTGAAAAACTCCAAAGGTGTAAATAATAATAATAATAATAATAATAATAATAATAATATCGTGCTGGTAGCACGGATATCCCTGACCCTCTCTCTCCACTCCTCCCTATCGTTCATCGCCCTAGGTAGGTCTTCAGAACAACATCCCGTATCCTCACATAGCTGCTGAATGTACGTTCGTGCTGGTCGTCCTGCTTTTGTGTGGCCATGTGTGGGGATCCATAAGAGTACATCTCTTATGAGTTCATCTCTGCTTCTCCAGCAGTGTCCTGCATGCCTGGTTCTTCTAACTTGAATAGTTTTAGTGATAGGGGGTAGGTGGCCGTACAGTTGGTGTCTTGTGGGGTGTTGCTGCCAGGACTTGTTCAGGATTGCACGCAGCATTCTTGTGTAATTGCCATCTAGCTTCTTCTCCAGCCGTTTTGTTAGCGTCCATGTAGTGCATCCATATAGCAGTATCGATGTGATCGCTGCCTGGAAGAAACTGCGTTTCATTTTATCGGTTAGGTCTGATTTCCATATAATCGATAGCCTATTGATAGCTGTCCATGCTTTCGTTAACCTCGTTTCGATGTCCTTTTCGGTTGATTCGACGCTGCTTCCTAGGTACGTGAATTTGTCTACTAGTTTAAGTGGGGTTCCTTCTAGAGTGGAGATGTCCCCCGTTTGGTTATAGCACATATATTCCATTAACTCGATGATATATATATATATATATATAACTGGACTAAGTATTCTATATATATATATATATATATATATCGGCTGGGTTTCAATCCCAGCTTGAAGCATCTCACGTGTCTAGCCACAATGATGAATTGTGATACAACGAAACAGTCTGTCTGTAAATGACAATATATACGTCCCCCGTGGGTTAAGCACTCTCGTCAAGGAATTACCGTTTGCAACTCATGTTATGCAAAGTTTTTCTCATAAATTGAACACTTGGTAGCCGTTAACCGTATATGTAAACAAAAGAAAAGTGATACATTTGCGTTAAAATCCCTTCACATACGCTGAGATTGCTGGTACCTGTGCAGTAAAGATATCCGACTGGCGTAAAGTCAGCGGGGTTTGGATCCCAGCTTAAAGCATCTCGCGTGTCTAGTCACACTGATGCGTTGTGATACAACGACACAGTCTGTCTGTAAATGACATTATATATATAGATATATACATATATAAATATGGTTCTTTTTCCCGCTCCTTGGTCGACCCTCCACAAATAGTTTCTTTCAATCTTTTAAAGGAAAAAAATGCAATCTTGTACGCTGATGTAAAGATAATTTTTTAAACAAAAATAAAAAGTAAGTAAAGTTGGCGACAGTTATTGAGGGTAACCTGAAGGCTCCTCTTTCAATAGCTACTACACCGAGTTGTAGGGGAGGGCACTACTCCTTTTCCCAGATTTCTACACTTTACCCTTGATACGTACCTTATAATGCAAGGTGTTAAGCAAGGACGTATCAAGTACAATTTTTTTAGTCTTTGGCATGACTCGACCTGGGATTGAACCTTGGTCTCCCGAGGCATTACGCGAACACTTTAACCACTAGGCCAATGAAAGTGTACTTAACTTTCGACTTCTACATATTCACATTTTTTATTGCTGTGGAGTTTAGTGATAAATAATATCTATTTTGATCGTATAATTTTCCACAAGAAATTATAAAATTCTGGTATCTTTGGTTGAGAAGAAAATGAACTCTTTATGAAAAGAATTGGTAAGGATGTACTTATTTATTGGTGCTACTATAATATTTAATACTATCCATTTTACTTGTATAATGTCCACTTGAAATACTAAAATCATTGTCTCTTTGGTTTTAAAGAAAATGAACATTTCACAAAAAGAATTGTTAAATCTGTTCTTATTTATGGGGGTGGGGCTGTAGAATACACCGACTGCAACTCTGTAAGACCCCCCACACCAAACGAGTGTCCTGGATCTGACACTAAACAATCTGATGGGGATGTTCCAGTGATGCCGGAGCTTTAAGGAATGCGGAGCACCCCTTCATTACCATTGCTCCCAGGTCCATTCTGGCCCGGCGTGGTAGCACCTGATAGGGCCCTATCCATGAGTTAAATAGAACTAACGGCATACTTATGCTAAACTGAATTGTTTTACTAAACTGAACAGCTTGAAATAGAAATATTTTTGACAATTAAACCATACTTACATTTTAACTGCGTTAAATAACGCATTTTGGCGTTAAATAACGCATTTTGGCGTTAAATAACCTACAAAGGTTGATATGCCATAAAATCCAACCAACCAACGAATTAATTGACTTGTTTGCGATACATAGCAATAATTGGAACCATTTAACTTTGTTGACTTATACTAAATTGAATTGTTTGAAATAGAACTGTTTGACCATCTAACTGTGTGTAAACAAATGACTGATGTTTAAGGAAATTATTATTAACACATAGCAATACTTGGCGCCATTTAACTTTGTTGACGAATGTTTACAAATCATATGAATTTGATATATAAGAATAAACCAGATTGAATTGTTTGAATTAGAACTGTTTGACTAAACCGGATAGCTTGAAATAGAAATGTTTTTGACAATTAAACTGTACTTACGTTTTAACTGGGTATTAATGGAAAACTGAATTGTTTGAAATAGAACTATTTGCATGAAGATCAATTTGGTGTTAAATAACCTACATAGGTTGATATGCTATAAAACCCAACCAAACAAACAACCAACACATCTTATTTATGTGCGCTACTGCATGTTTGTATATTGTATTGGGGCAGTCAAAAAAGAATAAATAGACCTCGTTTAACCTAACTTTATTCCCGCTCTGCTTGCCGGTACTGAGCTCTTTCTTTTGATTTTTTAAATGTACGTTTTTGAAAAATCGACTTTATATATATATATATATATATATATATATATATATATATATATATATATATATTAAAGAGAATCGCATTCTTTCTACCTTGGAATTCCTCTCCTGAGTGAAGAAATACCAGTCCCACCCCGTGATTAAATTCCTCCTCTTAGATTTGAAATTCCTCCCTTGGGAGCTAAGTGCCTCCTGTCGGAGAATTAATGTACTAAGTTGTATTTAGTAAATATCAAAGAGATAGAAAGTCTAATCTTCGTTTTGTTTCTTCTTTCTTCTGCTAATGAACCAATATTTGCAGGTGTTTTCGGTTAAGATATGAAGACAAGCTGTGGAGGTGGACGACTCTCGGCGTCTTAGCCAATCAGTAAATGAGTGAAGATGGAAAAGAAAGGCCATAGACTTTTGAAAAAAAAACTTTACAAAACAGACTGGATACAGCTGATATCCAGTGCTATCCAATATGGAATATGTCAGTAAAAACCATGTTCCGCCTTTACAAGTATTTGATAATTATTTCTTTGTTTGTTAAAAGGCATATCAACTTTAGTGGGTTTTTTTAATGTCAAAGCTATCTTTGTAGACGAATAGTAGGGATTCTATTTACCCCATAGCTGAAGGGACAAAGAGGTTCATAAATTTACCAAGGGTATTAGTCCGATAGTGAACATAATAGCGCGTCTGGAGTTCGAACCCGCTTACTTCGAAGCAGTAGTCCGACACTTGGACCATTAAGCTATGTCATTTATAAGACCTTTGCTAGGATTAAAAGGACTGGTTGCATGACGGTTATCTACGTTTGTGTTTTACTTCGCGCTAATGCCCTTGGGAAAGGCATGAATCCAACTCTTCTCTCCGCACCCCCAAACTTTGATCAAATAATAGAACTGATAGGGCTCTTTAGTCAACCAATCTAGGAGAAGGAAAACTTTTAATTATAAACCCTCTGTAATCCACTTGAAAATTAACTTTGTACCGCATTATACCCAATATGGAGTGGTTGGATAAATACGAGGTGCATACGATAAGTTTCCAGACTTTTTTCGTACGGGCATTTAAAATTGGCGTAGATTCTTGAAAATTCACTATGTTATTGCTACACATCTAATGAGATGACTGACCAATTCTTATGATTTCAAGTTTAAATAAACAGCTACAGCAGCAATTGGAATACACCCTACTGAAGCCTGATTGTCACAACTGGTGAATTTCAAAAATGCAATCTGGACGTGAGGACACTTTAGAAGAACGATATGCAATAAAATTCTATTTTAAACTTGAAAAAATGCCAGAGAAACGCATGGAATGCTTCAGATTGCTTTTCGACCATCTTGCATGAATCGAGCATCAGTTTTTGAGAGTCATAAGAGATTCAAGGAAGGCAGGGAGACCGTGAGGGGTGATGAGAGGTGTGGAAGGAGTAAGGAAGTCAGTACACCAGAGTTGATTGGCAAAAGGGTTAGGGTTAGGGTTACTATGTTGAGGTTTTAAGGGAGTTCAGGAAGAGATTCTGTCAGAAGAGGCTAGCACTATCACAAATCGGGTCAGTGGCATTTCCACCAGGACAATACACCAGTCCACAACTCCATCCTTGTCACAGACTATTTGAGCAAGATGGGCATCAACACAGTTCCTCACCGTCCCTATAGATAAGACCCTGCTCCCTGTGACTTTTGCCTATTCCCTAAGCTCAGAACCTGTTGTTATGAGACAATTGAGGAGATGAAAGAGGCTGTGACGAAGGTCATTGACTTCCATGGGGCCTTCCAGAAGTTGTTAGAACGGTAGAACAAGTGCATTGCAGCCGGAGGAGATTACTTCAAAGGGGACAAGAGATTCATGTGTGTACTATCAATAAAAGCGTACTTGCGAAAAAAGTCTGGAAACTTATTTAATGATCCTCTTATATATATATATATATATATATATATAAGATTTTACCTTAGTCCGTCTAAAAGGAAAAACAATTGTTTTTCCCAGAAGAGGAACGGGTATTTACAGACACACACGCACACACACACACACAAACACACACACACACATGCACGCACTCTCATAGAAATCACATACGTATTGTGCGTGTACACGCGCATGCGCCCTGGTAGCTTTTCCCGCTATATTTATATTAAAAACTTTCATACAATTGCCGTCAACATCGATATTAATTAGTGTCATCCTGAGCACCAGTTTCGTTCATTAACTCCTACTCCAAAAGCTGATCCATCACCTAAGGCTGGCGCCCCACCGTCAAAAACACTAATTATTACCCACAGGACAGGATATCAAAGAAATACGCACTCACCTCCCAGCTCTCATCTCTATATATCAATAGCTAATATCTGTAAACATATCAAGAAACAACTATATATATATATATATATATATGTGTGTGTGTGTGTGTGTGTGCGCGCGCGTGTATATAAATATATATTTTGACGAATAAACATACACACGCACATATATCATACGGTATCACTTCCCGCTTTCATATTCAGTGACCTTGTGGAGTTTAAAGAAAGCTTCTCTTAAGCCGCCATGACAATCGACAATGAGATATTATTAATGAAAGATGATACTCGCCATCACTTTATTAGTGGACTGTTGATTGACTTGATGCCAAAAGAACGTACCAAAAATTAGGTGGTATGAAAGGCGTTTTTTTTCCGGCAAACTATTTTCTACCATACTATATTGCTTGAAAATTATCTAAAAGGTTTGTTCGCCCAAAGATCTTCTTCAAACAGACGATATTGTGATGCTCTCTCTCTCTCTCTCTCTCTCTCTCTCTCTATATATATATATATATATATATATATATATATATATATCTGCTTTAAATTCTAACCCATTTTCTTTTTTCGTAGTTAAATAATACACAAATACGCATAATCATAGTCTGGCACATGGCTGCTATTGTTAAGCTATTTGTGAGGATTCAACAAGTGATAGTTGAATGCCAACCATTAATACACATAAAAAGATATCTTCGATGTATAAATATACAAACGCTCTGTAGACTACCCAATGCACCATGATAGAGAAATCTTAAAAGTGTCTTTTTAAGCTAATTAATCTATTTATTGCTTTTTTTTTTTGCTGAGTGCAAAATACAAATTCGACATTGTACGTTTTATACCAAGGTGCATTTAGCGTAACGGTTATCGTCGTAAGAAATGGATTTTGAGATCCGATTTCGAATCCTGAACGTGTCTGAGTTTAATTCCATGCTAATGCTCTTGGGAAAGCCATGGATCCAAAAGTAAGTAGTCGAAGTGGGCAACCCGAAGGCTCCCTTTTCAACAGCTACTATAGAGGAAGGTGCTTCTTCATTCACTGGATTGCTTCACTTTACCCTTGATCCGTACTTTATTGTGCTGAGTGTTAGGCAAGGCAGTATCAAGTACCATTTTTTGAGTTTTTGGTATGACTCGACCTGGGACTGAACCCCGGTCTAACTGACCATTGGCGAACACTCTAACCCTTATGCCAATGTGCAAATTGGGTTCTTTAACCTTGGCTAGGTAACCAGTCTAGGAGAAGAAAAACTCTAAATTCAAATCAGCTTTGCTCAGCTTAAAAATCCACTTTGTGTCACATCCTGCTTCTGGCGAAATGCTTGGGTAAATACGTGTACGTTTTAAGGATAATCTTGGATTAGCTGTAGACATGGAGCTGTAGAAAACACCGACTGCCTCTCTGCAGAGGTGTGAGATCCCACCTGACAACAAATGTCTTGAGTAGGAGGCTAAACGGGATCTGGTGGTGAGTCTTCAGTCCTGAAGACTTGGGGAATGTACACTACTTCTTTCGTTGTCATTATTCCCAGGTCCACCTAGACACGGAAGTGTCACATCTATGCGTCAAATAAAACTGTATAATTTTTTTACAATAACTGCGGCTACTTAACTATGTGCAAACAAATACTTGATATTAAACTGAATTATTAGTATTAGATAGCAATACTTTAAACCATTTAACTGCGTGCAACCAAATGATTGATTTTAAATTGAATTATTAGTGTTAGATAGCAATACTGGAAACCATTTTTTCAGGCTGGGTTTTATAGCATATAAACCATTGTAGGTTATTTAATACCAAATCTGGTTTATTTTTATATATCAAATTCATATGATTTGTAAACATTCGTCAACAAAGTTAAATGCCCACAAGTATTGCTATGAATAACTAAAAATTCCCTTAAACATCAGTTATTTGTTTACACACAGTTAAATGGTCAAACAGTTCTTTTTCAAACAATTCAATTTAGTATAAGTCAACAAAGTTAAATGGTTCCAAATATTGCTGTGTATTGCAAATAAGTCAATTAATTGGTTGGTCGGTTGGTTGGATTTTATGGCATATCAACCTTTGTCGGTTATTTATTGCCAAATCCATTTTTAAACAAATAATCAGTTCTATTTCAAACAATTCAGTTTAGCATGAGTACACAGTTTAATTGTCAAAAACATTTCTATTTTAAGCTATTCAGTTTATTCAAATAGTTCTAATTCAGCTAATTCATTTTAGTATAAGTACAGATTTTGTTTACTCATAGTTAAATGTCAAAACAGTTTTATATTAAACAATTCAGTTTAACGTCAGTACTGTTTCAATGTTAAAATACAGTTCCATTGCAAACAATTCAGTTTAGCATAAGTATGCACTTTTAATGCAAGTACAGAGTTTAATTGTCAAAAACATTTCTATTTCAAGCTATTCAGTTTAGTCAAACAGTTTTATTTTAAACAATTCAGTTTAGCATAAATACGCGGTTTAAATGCAAAAAACAGTAACCTCAAGAAACCACGGTTTAGTTCTATTTAACCCATAGATAGGACCCTTATCATGTGCAACCACTCCGGGCCAGAATGGATCTGGGAGCGATGGCAAAAAAAGGGTACTCCACTTTCTCCAAAGCTCCAGCATTACTGGAACCTCACCATCAGATTGTTTTATGTCATATCCAGAACACTGGTTTTGGGGTGGGGTCTTACCCTTCTGCAGAGAAGCAGTCGTTGTATTCTACAGCCCCAGTCGACTGAGCAAACAAGTCAATTAAACATCAGTCATTTGTTTACACACCTTTAAATGATCATTTCAAATGATCATTTTAAATGATCTATCTCTAATAATTCACTTGAATATCACTCATTATTTTATACACAGTTAAATGATCACACAGTTCTATTTCAGACAATTCAATTTAGCATGAGTCATTTGTTTTTATTCAGTTTAAATGTCAAGCAGTTCTATTTAACCCATAGATAGGACCCTATCAGATGCTATCACTCAAGGCAAGAGTGGACCTGGAAGTAATGGCAATAACGGGGTACTCGCATTCCCTAAATCTCCGGCATTACTGGAGTATAACGATCAGATTGTTTAATGTCATATACTGGACACTCGTGGGGTGGGCACTTATCCCTCTGCAGAGATGCTGTCGGTGTATTCTACAGCCCCAGCCGACAGAGGTGGAAACAAATGAGTATTATTATCAGAAATAATTTTTAATGTTAGGAATACTTAAAAACATTTAAATGTGGACAAATTATTTGCATTAGAAATAGTTACCCGAAAATATAATTCTTTACAAAATTTATCATTAGTAAACATTTGAAACAAGGCAATTGCTTAGATATTGTTGGTGTTAGATTGGAATACAGGTTGCGGAAGCAAAATATGGAATAATCTTTAAAACGTTTTATTTTTAGTCTGATTTGTCAAGTTTTTGAAAAATAAACGTGATAAATCTAAATTTTCATGATTCGGCTCATTGTGCCTAGTGTGTAGAGTGTTCACCAATGGTCAAGGAGACCTGGGTTCAATCCTTGGTCGCATCATACCAAAGACTTTAAAAATGGTATTTGATAGCTCCTTGATTAACACTCAGCAATATATGGTACGTATCAAGGGTAAAATGGAGCAATCCAGGGAAAGGAGTAGCACCCTCCCTACACCTCGGTGTAGTAGCTGTTGAAAAGGGAGCCTTCTGGTTGCCCTCGACTACGGTCGCCAACTTTTTAAACCGGCTCTTTGGCCTAGTGAGTAGAGTGTTCGCCAATGGTCTGAGAGACCTGGGTTCAATCCTTGGTCGCGTCATACCAAAACTTTAAAAATGATACTTGATACCTCCTTGCTTAACACTCAGCAATATAAGGTACAGATCAAGGATAAAGTGGAGCAATCCAGGGAAAGGAGTAGTACCCTCCCTACACCTAGGTGTAGTAGCTATTGAAAAGGGAGCCTTCTGGTCGCCCTCGACTACGGTCGCCAACTTTTTAAACCGGCTCTTTGGTCTAGTGAGTAGAGTGTTCGCCCATGGTCTGAGAGACCTGGGTTCAATCCTTGGTCACGTCATACCAAAACTTTAAAAATGATACTTGATACCTCCTTGCTTAACACTCAGCAATATAAGGTACAGATCAAGAGTAAAGTGGAGCAATTCTTGGAAAGGAGTAGCGCCCTCCTCTACACTTCGGTGTAGTAGCTATTGAAAACGGAGCCTTCTAGTCGCCCTCGACTAATGTCGTCAGCTTTACTTACTCTTTTTTTAAATTAAAATTCATCTCAATATAAGTGAACAAGAAAAGTAACGACAGAGAATCTATTATTTGCTCAACGCAAAAACGAAGCCGAAGTTTTTTTGTCGACCGTATACAAAGTAAAGAAAAAAAAATTTACAGCGAAAAAGCTTTTTAAGAAAAAGGAGGAGTTGAAAATAGAACGAAAAAAGAAAAAAATAAAGGCCTTTTAACTGCCCTCGCGACAGTGATTCAGAAGGACCCCACAACGTCAATAAGAAAGCATGCTAATGAATTGAAAGTCATCGAGAAAACTGTGAGGACAGCAATTAAACAAGATATAATTCCCTTTATGGCGCTATATGCTGTGTTTTAGAAAAACAAAACAAATCCAACTTCCCATCCAAATATTGGTTCGCTTAAGACTGCGATTCAGAAGGAATTGAATAAAATGTCAGAAGGATTTATTTTAATGGTTTCTTTGTTTAATGGCATATCAACTCTTTTTAGGTTATTTAATGCCAAAGCCATTCTCCTAGAAGAACAGTAGTGGTACTATTTAACCCATAGCTGGGAGGATAAGGGGGTTAATACCTTTCCCAAGGGTATTTGCCCGAAAGTGAACGTAATAGCGCGACTGGAGTACGAACTCGCGTACTACGATTCCGCAGTTTAACCATTAAACCACGAGGACACCCCATTTATTTTAAAGGTATGAAGATCAATTCAAAGGAGTGTTGATACAATAATTTTAAAAAATGATGGCCATATTGACTAAATTTACTGTTTTGTGACGATCTTATTTTCTTGTTTATCTATTAAAATTAGAATTAATCTTGTTTTATAATACGAAGAGCATGCGATAAGTTTCCTGACTTTTTTCGTATGGGTACTTTTATTGATATTACACACATGAAAATCTAGTCCCCTTCGAAGTAATCTCCTCCGGTTGCAATGCACTTGTTTTACCGTTCCAACAACTTCTTCAAGGCCCCGTCGAAGTCATCTTGTGTCAGCGTGTCAATGACCTTCGTCACAGCCTCTTTCATCTCCTCAATTGTCTCATGACGACAGCCTCTGAGCTTAGGGAACAACCAAAAGTCAAAGGGACCAAGTTCTGGACTAGAGAGAGACTGAGGAACTGTCTTGATGCTCATCTTGGTCAAATAGTCTGTGACAAGGATGGAGATGTGGACTGGTGCATTTTCCTGGTGGAAATGCCACTGAGCCGATTTGAAGAGTGCTGGCCTCTTCCGACGGAATCTCTTCCTGAACTCCCTTAAAACCTCAACATAGTAACGCTAACCCTAACCTTTTAGCCAATCAACTCTGGTCTATTGACTTCCTTACTCCTCCCACACCTCTCATTCCTCGCAGACTCCCAGCCTTCGTTGAATCTCTTATGCCACTCAAAACTCATGCTCGATACATTCAAGATGGTCGAAAAGCAGTCTGAAGTATTCCATACGTTTCTGTGGCATTTTTTCCAAGTTTAAAACACAATTTTATTGCATATCGTTCTTCTAAAGTGTCCTCACGTCCAGATTGCATTTTTGCAATTCACCAGCTGTGACAATCAGGTATTAGTAGGGTGTATTCCAATTGCTGCTGTAGCTGTTCATTTAAACTTGGAATCATACAAATTGGTCAACCATATCATAAGATGTATAGCAATAATATACTTAATTTTCAAGTGTCTACGACTATTTTAAATGCCCATACAAAAAAAAGCATAGAAACTTATCGTATGCACCTCGTAGAATCGTGTTATTATTATACTAGAATATTCCTAATTTTGCTTCTACATCCTGTTAAAGAAACCATATGACTGAGGGCCAAAGGTTATTGAAATTGTCGAACCGTTAAAATCAATCATTTTAATAGACAGGGTTGGCTTGGTTTCTTTGTTTAATGGAATATCAACCTCTGGAGGTTATTTAAAGCCATCGCCATCTTTCTAGAAGAACAGTAGTGGTACTATTTAACACCTTCCTGGGAGGATGACGGGGGTTCATATCTTTCTTAAGGGTATTTTTCCGAAAGTGAACATAATAGCGTGACTGGAGTTTGACCTCACTTACCACGATTCCGTAGTCCCTCGCTCTAACCATTACACCACGATGACACCCTCCCCTATTTTGATAGACATTGAGATTCCCACATTCTTATTTCATTTCTTTGTGATTTTTTCCTAAATTTGGATATGTAAGGAAAGATGCGACCATAGTCGAGAGCGTAGGGGAGGGCGCTACTTCATTCCCTTGATTTCTCCACTTTATTCTTGATACGTACCTTGTAATGCTGAGTGTTAAGCAAGGGAGCATCAAGTACCATTTTTAAGTCTTTGGTATGACTCGAGCTGAGATTGAACTCCGGTCTCCCGGGCCATTGGCGAACACTTTAATAGACATTAATTAATTTTTAGTATTTATGAAACTGAGAGAAGAATGACACAAAGCCAAATAAAGGCAAGAAGATTACTCTACAATAAATTTCTCTATCAGTGTTTACGGAGTCTTGGTTTGTATGGCATAAGGCCATGGAAGTTAAGGTTTTAACAAGTGGAATTTAGCGAGCTTTAATTAGTACATCACTAGTTTTAAAAAGGTTTAAATTTCGACCATCTAAAATTACTTTCTTTTGTCTAGTCTAGTACAGCACAAGACCATGGATAAAAAATTCTTACTATTGATATTTACAAAGCTTAGCTTAATACTGCACATAATCAAGAAGGAAGAAATTCCAAGAATCGGTATTAAACAAAATTAGCTTTGTACAACACAAATAGGATGAGTTCCAACGATCGTTGTTTCTCGATTTGTTTGTTGAATTTAATTAGTCGTAACAATTCGTTTAATAATGGCGACGAAATAAATAGTTTATTCTTGTAACTTATAACAAAAACCGTAAGACACCCCCGTCTCACAAAAAAAAAAGAGAAAAAAATACACATTGCACGCCTACTTTGGTCTAGGATTCCTTAGACGAACAAAAAGAAGCTGAAATAGGAACGACAAAGACTGAAAATATGTTTTGACAGGAGATTGGCTGCCATTTTTGTCATGCGTCACTAATTCTTCATATCTTATGTCATAATCTGAACTCTCTGCCGGCTTCTCTCTCTCTCTCTCTCTCTCTCTCTCTCTCTCTCTCTCTCTCTCTCTCTCTCTCACACACACACACACACACATATATATATATATATATATATATATATATATATATATATATATACCCACACCCACCACACTGTCTTTGTCTGCCCTTGAAAGACATTATGCTCGTCAAAAAAAGAAAAAAATATGATTAGCGTGTCGGCAGAGCTGTTACTGAACACAAAGAAAACTCAGCTGGGGAATTTCTCTCACTTCACTAATCTAATGTTGCAATTTTGATTAGATATACTATACGTGTACGTCTATAACGTGACCGCCCTATCAACGGGGTCCAGAATATGCTGACTACATCCCCTGCGGAGGGGTAAGACAAACCCCACAAAAAAAAAGAGGTGTCCTGGGTATGACACTAAACTGCATCCGAGGCAGGAATTCCTTTTCTGAAGCGTAAGAAAATGTCGAGTCACAGATGGAAAATCAACTGACTGAAAATAATAAGTGTTAATTCTAGTAAAAAAAAAACTGAGCTTGAGAAGCTGTAATTTTTGTATTTATTGACCAATTGGCGCCTTCGTTAGGGATATTGTCCCTCTTTTGAATTTCTTTAAGATGGCAGACGATAATATTTGAATTGCCGCGCAAATTTTGAAGGATTTTAATTCTTCAAAAATTGCGAAACGCTTAAAATATTTAACATAGTTTACCAAATCTTTTTCATTCGATGTTGTTAAAAATACATTTTAACATAATTTCAAAAATATTTTCCCTCTTCTGTTGTTAAAAGTATAACTTAACGTAATTTAAGAAATATTTTTCACTCTTCGATTGTTAAAAATAAATTTGAACATAATTTAAGACTTTTCATTTCTAGATTGTTAAAAATACAATTTCACATTATTCAGGAAATCTTTTCCTTTCTAGATCGTTAAAAATATATTTAAACGTAATTTAAGAAGTCTTTTCCATTCTAGATTGCTGAAAATACAATTTCACATAATTTCTAGATCGTTAAAATAGTTTCTTAAAGCCATAATTTGTTACTTCGGATCATTATTGGTTAGTTTAAACCCTATAACTGTGGGCAAACAAATGACTATTATTAAAAAGAAAGAAATATTTGAAGACATAGTAATAGGAATACTTAAAACCGTATAAATGTGTATATATTATTTGTATTAGATAGGAACACTTGCTACCAGTAAACTTGGCGATCGTTGTTGAGGGCAATCCGAAGGCTTCCTTTTCAATAGCTACTACACTAACGGGTAAGAGAGGGCGCTATTCCGTTCCATGAATTGCTCCAATTTACCCTCGTACCTTATAATGCTGAGTGTAAAGCAAAGCGTTTTTTAGTCTTTGGTATGACTCGACCTGGTATTGAACCTCATTCTTCCGGACCATTGACGAACACTTACTAGTAATAAATAGGAATACTTGAAACCATATAATTCTGTATAGATTATCAGTATAAGATAGGAATACTTGTTACCATGTATCTGAGAAAATTATTTGGAATAGAAAGGAATACTTGAAACCATATAATTCTGTATAGATTATCAGTATAAGATAGGAATACTTGTTACCATGTATCTGAGAAAATTATTTGGAATAGAAAGGAATACTTGAAACCATATAATTCTGTATAGATTATCAGTATAAGATAGGAATACTTGTTACCATGTATCTGAGAAAATTATTTGGAATAGAAAGGAATACTTGAAACCCTATAATTCTGTATAGATTATCAGTATAAGATAGGAATACTTGTTACCATGTATCTGAGAAAATTATTTGGAATAGAAAGGAATACTTGAAACCCTATAATTCTGTATAGATTATCAGTATAAGATAGGAATACTTGTTACCATGTATCTGAGAAAATTATTTGGAATAGAAAGGAATACTTGAAACCATATAATTCTGTATAGATTATCAGTATAAGATAGGAATACTTGTTACCATGTATCTGAGAAAATTATTTGGAATAGAGAGGAATACTTGAAACCATATAATTCTGTATAGATTATCAGTATAAGATAGGAATACTTGTTACCATGTATCTGAGAAAATTATTTGGAATAGAAAGGAATACTTGAAACCCTATAATTCTGTATAGATTATCAGTATAAGATAGGAATACTTGTTACCATGTATCTGAGAAAATTATTTGGAATAGAAAGGAATACTTGAAACCATACAACAGTGTGGAAATCGTTTGTCTTTGAAAGGAATATTTGATACCATACAACTGTGTGAAAGTTATTGATGTTATATAGAAATACTTGCTCCCATATAAGTGTGGGCAAACAACTCACTGGGCAAGTGGGTATAGTGTTTGCCAATGGCCTGGGAGACCAGGATTCAGTCCCAGATCGCGTCGTACCAAAGACTTAAAAAAATGGTACTTGATATCTCCTTGCTTAACTCTCAGCATTATAAGGTAAGTATCAAGGGTAAAGTGAAGCAGTCCTTGGGAAGATGTAGCGCCCTCCCCGACACCTTGGTGTAGTAGCTATTGAAAAGGGAGCCTTCAGGTTGCCCTCGACTAAAGGTCGTCAACTTACTTTATACATTTATTAGTATTAGATAGGAATTCATGAAACAATCCAAATGTGTGCAAATTATTTGTTTTAGATGGGAATACTTTATATAGAACAGGGGATTATTTGTATGAATAATAGTTATTTGAAGTTATATTTGATTACTAAGGATGATTACTATAATCAAATACTTGAACCGAAGGTACATTGATGAGTAGCAATATCTATCTATCTATCTATCTATCTATCTATCTATCTTCACAACCTTTTCTTTCTTTCTTTCTTTCTTTTTTTATTCAAAACTCTTTCTCTCTTCTGATATTCACAATTACATCTATCTATCTATCTATTTATCTTCACAACTCTTTCTTTCTTTCTTTCTTTCTTTCTTTCTTTCTCCAAAACTGTTCCTCTCTACCGATATTCACAATAACGTCTATCTATCTATCTATCTATCTATCTATCTATCTAAGTTCAGTCGGCTGGTGCTATAGAATACGTTGCCCAGTCGACTGGGGCAGTAGAATACACCCACTGTTTCTCTGCTGAGGGGTAAGACCCCCCCCCAACGAGTGTCCTGGATATGACACAAAACTATCTGATGGTGAGGTTCCAGTAATGCTGGAGCTTTGGGGAATGCAGAGTACCCCTTTATTGCCATCGCTTCCAGATCCACTCTGGTCCGGAGTGGTAGCACCTGATAAGGGTCCTATCTATGGGTTAAATAGAGCTAAACCGTGCTTCTTTCACTATACTGATTTTTGCATTTAAACTGCGTATTTATGCTAAACTGAATTGTTTAAAATAGAACTGTTTTAACATTGAAACTGCGTACTTATACTAAACTAAATCTTTCGAAATAGAACTGTTTTGATGTCTAAACTGTATACTTATGCTAAACTGAATTATCTGAAATAAAACTGTTTTGTGTGCATACAAATGACTATTATTAAATATAAATAATCCCTTGAAACTCTATAATTATTAGTATTATATAGAAATACTTGAAAAAATACAACTGTCTTCGAATTGGTGCTCAAGACGAAACGTCTTATCAACTAGGCTGACTGCTCTCCCCGACTGACCGCTGAAGGCCTGATTAACGAACTGAATGCTGGGGTCGAAAAACTTCTGTCATTATACAATTTTCAGACGCCCACACATATTTCTTTCCGCGCAATTCTCGTAATTCATTTACGCTGTCTTTTGTTTACCTTACGACATAGCTGCATATCTTGTTTGTGAAATCCACAACTAACACTGCCTGTCGAACGTTAATATGAAACACATTGCCTTTACTTTCATAGTCCATCTATGGGTTGAATAGATCATATAGAATTACTTCATCATCATCATCATCATCAAGTCGTGTTGACAGCATGGGTTTCCCTGAATCTTTCTCTCCATCCGTCTCTATTGTTCATTGCCCCCGGCAGTTTTTCCAAACTACATCCAGTGTCCACACAGAGCTGTTGTAAATAGGTTCTTGCAGGTCAGCTAACACCCGCACGTCTATTTTTAAGGGTCCATTGAAGAACGTTACGACTGAGTTTGTCCTAGTTACTCCAGTAAGATCCGTATGTCTTGTGGGGGAAAAAAACTCTTAAAAACAAGTACACAAAAAATGTAAATATGAATGAAAAGGAAAAGAAAATCCCTAACATTGTTAACGTGCTGTAAATTTAATCAATCAATAAAGCTCTACTACTTTTCATAAGACATTAAATGAAGTAAAAATTATGTGTAGTGGAGTCGGTTGGGGTTATAGAATACACCGACTGCGCCCCGGGGCCTGTTCTGGACTACGGTCCGGAGCGTGGCCCTGGAAAAGGAACAATGGCAGACTTGGGGCCTTTAATTAGGCACCTAGTTTCGACTAGGCTACCTTCGGGTGGGCGAGCTGCATTTTTGTCTCCTTTGTCCCCCTTGTACGGCACTAGACCATGCGTCTAGTTTAAGCCGCAAACTGGCATACGTGCCCGGACCCACATTTGGGTTCGTGAAACTGCTTGCCTCATCAGGCTCACATTGCACTAAGTGAGCCGATGAGCAGCACAGACAAGCAGGGTTCGGGTCTCGGCTCGTTCCCGACCTCCCCTCCCCTTTATCCCCACTTTAATCGGCCTTCGGGCTTTTGACCTTGTGTCAAGTCGTGTCTGGTGGGAGGCAGCGACAAATATTCGACTGCATCTCTGCAGAGGGGTTAGACAAAGCAATCTGATGGTGAGGAAATGTAAAGGAAAAGAAAATCCCTAACATTTTGGCATCAAGTAACCCCAAACGTGTTGACATGCTGTCAATTCAATCAATCGATAAAGCTATACTACTTTTGAGAAGACATCAAATGAAGTAAAAAATATCTGTAGCCGAGTCGGCTTGGGCTTACACTGACTGCATCTCTGAAGAGGAGTAAGACACCCCCCTCGAGTGACCGGGATATGACACAAAGCAATCTGATGGTGAGGTTCCAGTCTCTTGGAGCATTGGGGAATACGGAGTACCCCCTTCATTGCACCTAGGTATTCTCTGACCCGGAGTGGTAGCCCTTGATAGCATCCTATCAATAGAACTCCTCGACATTTAAACTAAGTGAAAGCAAATGACTTATGCTAAAATGATAGAACTATTTTTACATTTAACTGTGTGTAAACAAATGACTGATGTTTAATTGGTTTGTTAGTGATACAAAACAATTCTGGAAACCATCTAAATGTGCTCAAACAAAAGAGTAAGTTGAATAGAATGAGTTTTTAATTGTAATACTTGTAAACTCTTCACTGTGTGCAAACAAATGATTAATATTGAATAGAATTAAAGATGTTAGATAGCAATAGTTAAAGCCATTTAAATGTGTAGCAACAACATCAATTACGAGTATGCAAACAAATCAGGTCAAAATCATTTACTGGCAAAATCTTTTACTGTGAAGTGAATTACCATCTGGCCAACACCTACACACGGAAACACTGGACAGCTGTTTCGCCCTTATTAGGTCTCATCAGCAGTGTATACCGTGATCTCTACCACTGGAGATCGAACCAGCGACTACAGATTGCAGAGCCGAAACTCTAAAACTGATCCAACAGTCCATATCGCACACAAGTGACGCCAAATTAACAAATCATGGTAATTGCACAGCCAATTAACCTGGATGTGTCTTGCAAGTTACATCCGTACTCTTTACTGAGGACACGGTCACCTCCAGGGCCAGGTCTTCCCAAGAAGACTGGAAATACGCATCCATGTAATTATTATGACCTTAAGGGCAAGGATACAGATCTACATTTTTTAAGGTAGAGGAAATTATATTGTGAATTGAATTATCATGTCCAGAAAATCCGGGGAACACTTACGCACGGCATACGAAAACACTGGACGGCTGTTTCGACCTTATTAGGTGTTATTGGGACATATCCTACCATACCCCAAAGATGGATTCCACCAACCTAAACCTACTCGCTGGGCTTAGCTCGCTCGGGGAAGACAACTTCTCGTTTTTTACGAGACATTTGACAGACAGACTGCAAGCCGAGAACGGCTAATACTTCCTTTGTATGACTTCCGTTTTTCTGCTAATACAATAACGTTCACCTATTACCCGTTGTTTGAGTTTTTCTTCCACCGGTTTTATCTGAAAACCACAACATTAGGTATCATCAGCAGTGTATACCCTGATCTTCACCACTGGAGATCGAACCAATGGTCACAGATTGCATAGCAGAAACTCTACAACTGAGCAAACAGTCCATATCGCACACAAGTAAAGCCAAATTAACTAGTCATGGTAATTGCGTG
Source organism: Sepioteuthis lessoniana (assembly GCA_963585895.1). Lineage (NCBI taxonomy): Eukaryota > Metazoa > Mollusca > Cephalopoda > Myopsida > Loliginidae > Sepioteuthis > Sepioteuthis lessoniana. The sequence goes on along the minus strand of CAUZXS010005668.1, from coordinate 32,638 downwards.
GCCAATTAACCTGAATGTGTCTTATAAGTTACATCCGTACTCTTTACAGAGGACATGGCCGCGCAAGATCGAAACAGCTACAGCTGTCCAGTGTTTCTGTATATCGTGCGTAGGAGTTCGCCGGATTTTCATGGTAATTCAATTCAACTAAATTCCTCAACTAAAAACCGAAAAATATACATCAAAATCTCTTATATATATATATATATATATATATATATATATATTTAAATGCGTGCAAACAACTGACTGGTGATACATTGTTATAATTACATTGCAATATATGAAACCATTTAACTGTGTGCAAAAAAATGAGTTCAGGTTGTTTAAATATGTTATCAATAAAATGTGTTTACAAATCATATATTTCATTTGTAAATATAAATAGTATTTGCCAATAAGTAACTTACAATGGTTAATATTCCATAAAACCCAACTCAACCAAATCCTATATATTTACTATATATGTATAAAGAGGATTTGGCATTAAATAACCAACAATAGTTGATATGCCATAAAACCAAATCAAACCATACCAAATCCTATATATTTAATATATATAGATAAAAAGGATTAAGCATTTAATAAGCTACAATGGTTGATATGCCATAAAACCAAACCAAGCTATATCGTATATATTTAATATATATGTATAAAGAGGATTAAATAACCTACAATGTTTGATATGCCATAAAACCCAACCAAACCAAATCCTATATATTTGATATACATGTATAAAGAGGATTTGGCATTAAATAACCTACAATAGTTGATATGCCATAAAACCAAACCAAACCAAATCCTATATATCTAATATATATGTATAAAGAGGATTTGGCATTAAATAACCTACAATAGTTGATATGCCATAAAACCCAACCAAACCAAATCCTATATATTTAATGTATATGTATTAAATCATTTTTTTGTTTTTGAAAAATCTGGAAGAACAACTCAAGCAACGGGTGATAGGTGAATTCTGGGACAAACCTTTACCTGCTGTAAAGATCGAACCTTGAACATTCAGGCGTCTACTGTGATATTCAAGTTGTTTTTATAGTCAGTTCATCAGCTTTTGGAAACTGTGCGTTAATAAAAAAAAAAAAATTTGTATTAGTAGAGTTAATTAGTTAAATAAGTTCCCAAAATATGAGTTAAATTTGGAAATATTCATGGCAGTTCGCTGGAACTACTACGGTAAGTGGTTTATATCGATTGTTACGGGTATTGATTAACAGGTTGACTACACTGTTGGTAAAGTTTGGATTTTTAGCCCTGTCCAATAAGTCACCCTAGTTGTGTAGAGATTTTTTTCAGTCTTAAACGTCCATTTCGAACGCCTGAATTTATGGCATTCATTTATTTATTCTTTTGCAATTAATAACAAATTCTACAAATAAAATGTTGTACTCCCTACATAATTGACTCCTCCATAAACACACGTCAACGGAGCGTCAGAGAGTTGGTCAAAACCCCGCTGTTTCGTCCGTCTCTCAAGTTGTTTGGGTCGCACTTCGGTCGGCCGTGTTTTGGTCAGCGTGGCTCGGTCGGGTGTTGCCCCAGCACTGCAGATTTCCTCCGGCCTCAGGGAGCCGTCCTCCCATGCTTTTACCCTCATACGAGGGGCGTTATTGCCTGGCGCCTGAGGTGCCCTAAAAAGGAGAATGCCGACGGGGCCGAAAGTATTTTTGGCAATGCCGGACGCGTGTGGGCTTCGGCCATGCAACCAAACCCACCATAAAAACGGCCTCGTGCCAAATTCGCTCGTTCGGTGGGGCGCGTGATAGATAACTGACCAGACACACATGACATAGCTACGTGTGATACCCCTTGCGTGGTGGACGGATAGTCACTACCCCACTGGACTCTCAGTTTCCTATCAACTAACTACTGTTTAACCAGGTTCACTTGTATCTTGTTTCTGTTACTTGAATGTATACGTTTTTCCATCAACCTTTTTGTGCTCCCCGTGTCTTTCTTTTGCCAACATCACAGCATAAAAGATACCGCTGCTTAAAGGCTTCCGAAACAGGCTTTTAAGCGTATCTTTTATCAGATTTTTTTTTATTCCTTCATTATCTTCTTCCTTCAATACTTTTTTTATATACCATTTTGCATTATTCTTATTATATTATTAAATCTCTTAATTATTATGACTGCCGCCATTTTTCTTTTTATAAGCGTCTTATTTTCTTTTCCTTCTTCTCTTTATTGTTATTCTTCTTTTTCTTTTTCTTCTTCTCTTTATTGTTATTCTTCTTTTTCTTTTTGTTTTTCTTTTTCTCTTCTTTCTTCTCTTCTTCATCTCGTTATTATCGGGTTTTTTTTTTCTTATTCTTCATTTTCTTCTTTTTTAAGTTTCGTTTTCTTTTTGTTCCATTGTTGTCTCGAGATTTTCTTTTTCTTTTTTTTTGTTTTTTTTTTTTTGTTTTTGTTTTTGTTTTATCTTTCTTTTTCCGCTATACATTTTCTTTCGTCTTTTACTTCATATTTCTTTCTTTCTTTTTTTCTTTTTTTTTTTTTTTTTTCCTTCGGGGTTGTGTTGGACTGGCTCAAATGGCCGGACAGATCGTATGGAATACATTTGATAGCACGTCATACATCAGGTTTTATCTATCAACACAGACCCCGAAAAAAGTATTTGGTTTTCCAATTCAAAACGGACAAAAGAAGAAAAATTACTAACAACAAAAAGAAGGAAGAAAAGGTATAATAATAATAATAATAATAATAATAATAAGAAGAAGAAGAAGAAGAAGAAGAAGAAGAAGAAGCGACAGTTAGTGATGCCTTGGCATGGTGGTTAGAGTGTTCGCCAATGGCCCGGGAGACCTGGGTTCAATCCCAGGTCGAGTCATACCAAAGATTCAAAAAATGTTACTTGATACCTCCTTGCTTACCACTCAGCATTATAAGGTAGGGATCAAGGGTAAAGTGGAGCATTCCAGGGAAAGGAGTAGCGCCCTCCCCTACATCTTGGTGTAGTAGCTATCGAAAAGGGAGCCTTCGGGTCCCCCTCGACAGCGATCGCCAACTTTACTTTTACTTTTTGTGATGCCTAAAGTAATTTGGAAAGTAAGCGAAAAGGTGAATTTGGTTGGTTTTAATGACATCTCAACCTTCGTAGGTTATTTCATGCCAAATCCTCTTTATACCTCTATATATTAGATATGTAAGATTTGGTTAAGTTTGCTTTGGTTTGGTTCTATGGCATATCAACCCTTGGAGGATATTTAATGCTAAATCCTCTTAATATACATATATTAGATATATGATTTGTAAACACATTTTGTTGATATCATTTTTCAATGATTTTTTTTAAAAAACCCTTTGACCAATCAACTCTGATCTATTGACTTCCTTACTCCTCCCATACTTCTCATCGTCCCTCACAGACTCCCTGCCTTCTTTGAACCTCTTATGACTCTCAAAAACTGATGCTCGATTCATGCAAGATGCTCCAAAAGCAGTCGGAAGCATTTCATACGTTTTTGTCACATCAGTTTTTCCAAGTTTAAAACAGAATTTTATTGCATATCGTTCTTTTAAAGTGTCCTCACGTCCAGATTGCATTTTTGAAATCCACCAACTGTGACAATCAGGCCTTAGTAGGGTGTATTCCAATTGCTGCTGTAGCTGTTCATTTAAAGCTGAAATCCTAAAGATTGTTCAGTCATCTCATAAGATGTATAGCAATTGAATTTTCAAGAGTCTACGACAATTTTAAATGCCTCAATAAAAAAGTCTGGAAACTTATTGAAGGCACCACGTAAGCTTAAAACCGGAGTGTTTTGAATTTTTTTATTCTTTAGACTTTTTTATGGCCAGCTTAAGTGTCCTTTCTCTGGTAAGAGTGACAGGTTAAATCTGTGATTGAGCACAGATAATTATCAACCCCTGGGTCTGGTATAGTCACGATATATACTACTAATGAAAAAATGACAAATCCAAATTTAAGTCAACGTGGCGCTCAAATTACAGATCTGAATGACATGATCGACAAGTGTTCCTTTGACAGCCAACATGGGGACCCGTCCAACATCCTGCGAATGTTGTCTGTTCAAATTTTAGGTACACAAACCACGCCCAAAGCATCTACTCAACTCAGAAGCACAAACGGAAAGAATGAAGTAGAGAAAACAACAAAAATGTATTTCAAAGTTGTTTTTAGAGCAATCCTACACAAATAGGGAATTGGAAAAGAATTATAGAAATTTGAGAAAATCTGCCATATTTTATACAAGCTTGCTGACAAAGCTAGAATAATATAAAAGAAGAGGTAGTTTTCTGATCTTCAGATTTTAGAAATATGTGTACATGTTGATTGGGAAAATTGGAAAAGATCCCCTTACCCGAATTGAAATACTAAATACTGAAAATTTGATCACCGCAGACCCCAGCAGCACAAAACAAATGTTAAAATAAGACGATAAAATAAATGTAGAAACTCGTGAGTGAAAAGAAATTCCCCTGGGAAGCAAGACTGGAAAAAAAGTGAAGGTAGAAACTGAAATGTAAAGAAATTATTATTAAATATCCCAACGGGCACCATCAGCGAACTAAACGAGTTATTTTCTGCAAAAACGAAACTAGTCTATGACAAAATCGGTCTTCCCCTAAGGAGCCTAAAAAGAAATACAAAAGCGAAGTGGAAAATTAAGCTAGAGGAACAGATAAAGAAAATACGACAAGTGAAAGTACTTAGGAGGGAAAAACACGCCAGAATATGTTGGGATGAAAAGACTAAAGCATATCAACCTTTGTAGGTTATTTAATGCCAAAGCCATTCTCCTAGAAGAACAGTGGTGGTGCTATTTAACCCATAGCTGGGAGGATAAGGGGATTCGTACCTTTCCCAAGGGTATTTACCCGAAAGTGAACGTAATAGCGCGACTTGAGTACGAACTCGCTTACTACGATTCCGCAGGCCATCGCTTTAACCATTACACCACGAAGACACCCCCCAATACAACTTGAAGAGATAAATCAAAAGATGTTGGTGAAAGAAGGGAGACTTTTAAAAAATTCCGAGACAGGGTCAAGCAATAGAAACAAAATAAGAAATTCCAAAAATTACGAAAGAAAATACTCCCAAATGAGCCGAATGGATAAATAAAAGGAAAAAAGAATTATAAGAACTCGAAGATCCTGAAGTTGACATATATCTGGAATCGCTCTGAGCAAAACACAAGACGGTACAGAATTGTAAAACTCCCGGCAATGATTCCATTCATAGATTCTGGTTTTACAAAATCATGTCAATCCGTAACAGACTGGCTCGTCAACTGAGTAGATTCCAAGAAGAAGCAAGAATAACCGAATGAATGACTCACGAGTAAATTACCTTAATCCAGAAAGACCCCTAAAGCAGGAACCATCCCTACCAACTACAGACCGATAACGTGTCTACCTATGTGGAAAATCCTTACCATACTGATTGAAGAGAAGTCTATTTGTATACTGCAGAATATTTCTGAGTGGACAGAAAGGATGTCACAAGGGAACAAATGGACTTTTGGTAAAATAAAAGCAAAGCGAGACGGACATAGCGTGGATTGTCTACAAAAACGAGCAAAAAAACTTGCCAATCTGGAATCTAGATTTTCTAAAAATGTACAAGATGTCCGACGTAGTCATAAAATTCATCACGGAAGCCATGGAAAGCTGGAGAGTGGAATTGACCGGAGCGGGAAAATCTTTGGCAGAGATGAAAATCCAGAGGGGCATCTTTCAAGGAGATGCACTTTCACCTTTACTATTTTTAAGAGCATTGATGTCACTCAAATGCATACTAAGAAAGTGCACTGGGGCTTTCAAATTTAGAAAATCAGAAGAAAAGTTTAATCACTTTATGTTCGTGGACGACATCAAACTGTTTGCAAAAAGTGAAGAATTGGAAATTCTGATACAAACAATAAGAATATACTGCCAGGATATAGGAATGGAATAGAAAAATGTGCCATGCTTATGAAAAGCAAAAAAAAAAAAAATACAAATAAAGGAAGGAACGAAACTACCAAATCAAGAGAAAATTGGAACGCTTGGCGAAAACTTACAATCACTTTGGAATATTGGAAACGGACAACATCAAACATCAAACAAATGCCGGAGAAAGAGAAAATAAGAAAAGAGTACTTTAGATGAACAAGAAAAACGTCTCAAAACCACGTTCGGCAACAGGGATGACATGGAAACGATAAACACCTGGAGTGGCCCTCTTGTAAGATACTCTGGACCATTCTTGAAACAGACAAAGGAAGAACCCAGAGAAATAGACCAGAGGACATGAAACATGGTGACAATTCATGGGGCCTTACATCCGAGAGATGACATCATCATCATCATCATGTCTCCCTGCTAGTATGGATTTCCCAGACCCTTTCTCGCCACCCGTCTCTATCGTCCATCGCTCCCGAGAGGTCTTTCAGACTACATCCTATATCGGCACAGAGCTGTTGTACATAGATTCTTGCTGGTCGTCCTACCTTTGCTCGTCCATGTGAATGGGTCCATCGGATAACATCACTTATGAGCTCGTCCCTACTTCTCCAGCAGTGTTCTGCATATCTAGTTCGTCTAACTTGGGTAGTTTTTGCGATGGGAGGTAGGTGGCCGTATAGCTGCTATTTTGTAGGGTGTTGCCTCCAGGACTTGTTCAATACAGCTTGCAGCATTCATGGGTAATTACCGACAATCTTTTTCTCCGTACGTTTAGTTAGCGTCCATGTGGTGCATCCATATAGCAGTATCGATAGGGCTTGGGAAAAAATGCGTTTTATCTTATCGGTCAGGTCTGACTTCCATATGACCGATAGTCTATTGTTAGCTGTCCATGCCTTTGCTAGTCGCGTGTTGATGTCTCTCTCTCTCGGTTGATGAGACACCGCTTCCTAGGTAGGTGAACTTGTCCACTAGTTTCAGAGGACCACTTTTTAGTGTGAAGGAAGCAATGGACCATATTTAATAACTCTCCGATGAATTTAAGGAAAAAAAAGAAAATAACAGTGGACTTATATTAAGTTAAAACTAAAATACATGCTCAGGCTGGTTGGCGAAAAAATGTATTTTTTTAAGATATACCACGGACACCATGGGAAACAGAATGGTAGTCATAAAGGTGGATGAACCCAACAACGGAACAACGGCCAGGATCAAATAGTGTTGTATAGCCTCATAATATATATACATCTGCATGCATGCAGAATCATAACAACGACACAATAAAGACGAGTGACACAATACTTTAAAAAAATATACCTCTCACTTTATTGAAAGGGTTGTGTGTGAGAGGGAGTTGGAGACCGAACAGAACTGCAACATATTGACCCTCACTGTATTGGCCATAACCGCGTTACTTTCCCGTTCTCCTGGGCTGCTCAACCGGAGGCCTGGGGGCCCAGCCTCTCTGGGACATGTTCCTCAATCCAGCGTCTTCTCTCCAACTGGTCTTATCCCCAACTGACTGACTTCCTGTCTTCACCCGGGTTATATAATAATTCAACGTCCACCTTCTTCTTGTGGGCGTCACAAATCGCACTCATTAAACCCGTCCACGGTCGAGGTTATATTCTGATATTCCTCGATCGGAATCACCAGTTATTTACACAGGTGCATTTCCTATTTTGACAGCCCGGCCGGGTCGGAGGTCAATATACAACAATAGTTCGATCGGGGAACTACTGCTGCTCATCTATTAGGGTGGCTTCTATAGATGAGAATAAAACACAGCCATCGAAAGATTACCGTTAGAGATGGTTTAGACAGACAATATATGTCAAGAAAGGAAGAAGGAAGAGAACTCGCCAGCATTGCAGATAGTGCAACTGCATCAATTTAAGAAAGACTAATTTTAACGGCAAGAAACAATACAGATAACATAAGGACGAAGAGAATAACAATAAAATCTTGGAAACAGAAATGGAAAGAAAAATAACTGTATGGATATTTCAAGCGACAAACAGGCAAAATCTCACATGAGAAGACCTGGACATGGCCCCGAAAGGGTGGAAAACTTAAGTGAGAAACTAAATTTCTTAAAATAGCAGCACAAAACAACGACATATGGATCAATTATTTTGAAGCAAAAATCAATAATACGCAACACAATTGCAAATGTAGAGTCTATGGTGACAAAGACGAAACCATTAATCACATAATCACGAATGCAGCAAAACTAGCGCAAAACAGTATAAGTCTAGGCACGACTGGGTGGGAAAGATAATCCACAAAGAATTGTGCCAGAAATTGAAATTTGACCATACTGCCAAATGGTTATTATACAAAATAGAATCCCTCCTGAAGAATGACAGGGGTGTCCTCGTGGTGTAATGGTTAAAGCGATGGATTGAGGAATCGTAGTACACGAGCTCGAACTCCAGTCGCGCAATTACGTTCACTTTTGAGCAAATACCCTTGGGAAAGGTATGAACCCTCTTATCCTCCAAGCTATGGGTTAAATTGTATCACTTTTGTTCTTCTAGGAGAATGGCTTTGGAATTAAATAACCTAGAAAGGTTGATATGCCATTAAACAAAGAAACCAAACCAAACTGAAGAATGAGATGCACAAATTTGTCTGGGATTTTGAAACACAAACACTTAATTCCGGATAGAAGACCAGACCTAGTGATTACAAGAAAAAAGGAATTTGCTGTATTGTGGACTTTGCCATCCCAGTGGACCTCGGTATAAAAATCAAAGAAAGCAAAAAGAGAGACGAATATTCAAAACTTGCCAGAAAACTAAGAAAGTTGTTGAACGTGAGGGTAACGGTAATACCAATTATAAGTGGTGCACTTGGAACAAGTCCCCAAAGGTTAGGAAAGGGGACTGTAAGAGTTTGAAATCAGAAGACAAATCGAGGCTATCCTAACTACTTTGTTAAGATCGATTTAAAGTCAGAGAAGAGTCCCGGAAACCCGAAGAGATTTCTTGTCACATGGATTCCAGAGAAAGTCTATCAATATATATGTAATATATATGTATAAAGAGGATTTGGCATTAAATAACCTGCAATGGTTGATATGCCATAAAACCCAACTAAACCAAATCCTATATATTTAATATATATGTATAAAGACGATTTGGCATTAAATAACCTACAATGGTTGATATGCCGTAAAACTCAATTAAACCAAAACCTATATATCTAATATACATATATAAAGCGGATATGGTATTAAATAACCTACAAAGGTTGATATGCCATAAACCCCAATCAAACGAAATCCTATATATCTAATATATATATATGTATAAAAAGATTTGGCATTAAATAACCTACAATGGTTGATATGCCATAAAACCCAACCAAAACAAATCCTATATATTTAATATATATGTATAAAGAGGATTTTGCATTAAATAACCTACAATGGTTGATATGCCATAAAACCCAACCAAAACAAATCCTATATATTTGATATATGTTTAAAAAAGAATTGGCTTTAAATAACCTACAATGTTTGATATGCTATAAAACCTAACCAAACGAAAACAGAATAAAAATAAAACAAAGAGAAATATCTATATTGAATAATTAAGGATTTTAGTTAATTATTTTACAAATAAATTATTTTCTTGCTAAACTTGGAGTCCAGAGTTAGAGGGTTTTCGAGTTGTAAAGGTCAAGGCAAATAAACGTTGTTTTGCGTAGACGTGTCACTGAAAGTTTTAAAGATGATGTGTCATAAAAGCATTGGTTATGGAATAATTTGAGGAACATTTATAAAAAAAAAAAAATAGAGATTCGGGGCAATAGGGGCAGTTAAAGAAAGAGCAGCAGAAGAAACGAAAAAGTGACAGACGAGAGACGAAGCCCCGAGGGAAGCGGCAACCGGGTCAGCGGAGAAGAAATGACTAAGTCTATGACTGTCCTGTTCGCCTCACACAGTTTATAGTCTCTGTTAGTTGACACATTTCTTATACGTAGATGTCAGCTCTACAACATAATCAAGTTACCTAAATTGATTTTTTCAATAAAAGTTTTAAAATAAAGCTGTAGGGTTGTTTTCTTTAGGACGACAATTTTATCGTTCCAAGGTCTGGACAATAGGGAGGCTGAGGAATTGTCTTGATGCCCATCTTGGTCAAATAGTCTGTGACAAGGATGGAGTTGTCGACTGGTGCATTGTCCTGGTGGAAATGCCACTGACCCGATTTGAAGAGTGCCGTCCTCTTCCCTAGGAATCTCTTCCTAAACTCCCTTAAAACCTCAACATAGTATCCCTAACCCTAACCGTTTGGCCAATCAACTCTGGTCTATGACTTCCTTACTCCTCCCACACCTCTCATCGTCCCTCACAGACTTCCTGCCTTCCTTGAATCTTATATGCCACTCAAAAACTGATGCTCGGTTCATGCAAGATGCTCGAAAAGCAGTCCGAAACATTTAAAACAGAATTTTATTGCGTATCATTCTTGTAAAGTGTCCTCACGTCCAGATTTCATTTTTGAAATTCACTACCTGTGACAATCAGGCTTTAGTAGGGTCTATTCCAATTGCTGCTGTAGCTGTTTGTTTGAACCTGAAATCCTAAAAATTGGTCAGTCATCTCATAAGGTGTATAGCAATAACATTCTGAATTTTCAAAAGTCTACGACAATTTTAAATGCCTATACAAAAAAGTCTGGAAACTTATTGAAGGCAACACGTATTATAAGAGTGTTGGTTGTCACTAAATCACTTTGTGGGCATGTGTCGAACCAAGTGCAATATGATATGGAAAGTGCTCAATATCTAGGATAGAGCTATTATATCATAATAATAGATAAATATATAATAATGATAATAAATATATATATATTATATATATATATTTTTCCATGAATTGAATTTTTTTTCCATGAATTATATATATATATATATATATATATATATATATATATATATATATATATATTCCTGCTAATCTTAATTATTCCAGAACGCCAAACTTTTTCTCTTTTAAGTCAGATATTCATTCGGCCGTAACCAATTTTTATTGCAAGAGTCAGATCTTAAAAAGTTGCACTGAAATTCAAATCTACACGCCCACCCACTCCAAGACAAATCGGAATTACTTTCCTCAGAACAATTAACACAAACAAATAACAAATAATAAACATGACTTCTGATAGATTGGCAAATAAATTTCATATGCTACATCTAACAAATGTCTGGAAACAGTATTAGTAAATCAGATTTGAAATTTACAAAGAATTAATACGATATTCCGTATAAAAATGATTTTTCAAAGTCAAGAATTAATTAATAACTTACATAAGCGATTATTGATACATACACTAAATAACATTGTACACAGACTCCCACACAACACAGTCGTCCATTGCTCCGATAGCACCTCTGCAGAGGACTAGACCCCCCACCAACCAATGACTGTTCTGTATATGACAGTAAACTGCACCTGATGGCGAGGCTCTAGTCCTGAAGCTTTGGTTAATAGGGAGTGCTTTTTCCTCACCCTTACTCCCAAATACACACTGACCCGGACTGGTAGTACTTGTTAGGGTCCCCGCTATGAGTCAAATGGAACTGTTTAACCATTTAACTGTGTGCAAAAAATAAATTCAATTAAAATCAGTCATTTGTTTACACACAGTTAAATTATAAACAGTTCTATTTCAAACAATTCATTTTAGCATAAGTCATTTGTTTGTACTCAGTTTAAAAGACAAAAAGTTCTATTTACCCCATAGATAGGACCCTATCAAGCGCAACCACTCTGGACCAGAGTGGATCTGGGAGTAATGGCGATAAAGGTGTAGTCCACGTTGCCTAGAGCTCCAGCATTACTGGAGCTTCACTATCAGACTGTTTATTGTCATATCCAGGACACTTGTTTGGCGGTGGTGGTATTAGCCTTCTTCAGAGTTGCAATCAGTGTATTCTACAGCCCCAGCCGACTGGGCTGATTACTGTTTGAGTAGAAATGTTCTTCTGGGAGAATTAGTTTGTTGTAAAGACCCTATCAGGCGCTACCACTCAGAGCCAGAGTGGATCTGGGAGTAATGGCAATAAAGGGGTACTCAACGTTTCCTATAGCTCCAGCATTACTTTCCAATTTATCGTATTTAGCTGCGTGTTAAGTCCAAAAAATAGATTATATTTTTGCTTTTGCTATTTATTTATTGTAATTTTTTATTTATTTATTCATTTTCTTTTTTTTTTTTTTACTTATATAAATATGAGCATGATCTCCTCTTGTTCCTTGTATTGGAATTTTCAGAAAAAAAGTAACCTACGCCCAATTTTCGGTGTGTGGTTGGGGTCTAGACTTGTAATTACCCCTCATACAACCTAACGAAATGAAAGGAACGACTAAGGGTTTGTTTTTTTTATTTATTCTCTTTTCCCTTCTTTCCATTACTTTTAACTAAACGAAAATATCGGCCCTTATCACCTCACTTTTAAAGGTCCCTATCTCAAAATATACCACTCTCCTACTTAAGTGTTGGGTCCAAAATAAAAAGTCAGCTCCTTCATCCTTGCAAACATATAGGTTTTATCAAATACCAAAGAACACTTATCTATCAAGCAGTCTGGTCGGCTAGGGCAGTAGAATATGATGACTGCATCTCTTCAGAGGGGTAACCCTCCCCACAAACACACAATGTCTTCTGGACTTGACGGTAAACAATTTGATGGTGAGGCTTCCTAGAGTTTTGGAGAATGTGGTATATACTTCATTGCCATTACTCCGAGTTCCACTCTTATACGGAGTGTTAGTCCTTTTTTGGGTCACGTCTATGGGTCAAATAGCTTATGGTTAAACCATTCAACTATGTGCAAACAAATGACTAATGTTAAATTGAATTGTTAGTGTTAGATAGCAATACTTGAAACCATTTAACAGTATGCAAACAAATGAGCTCTGGCTTGTTTAAAATATTACCAACAAACTTTTCGTTTACAAATCATACATATATATATGTGTGTGTGTGTGTGTGTGTGTATTATTCAGTCCAGATAAACCGGAGTCAGGAATAATTCCGTCAGGACAAATTCATTCCACAAGAACATTTAAAATTTTCCTGGTAAAGATCTCAATGTGACTAACATGACAGTGCAATAATTTCTTTAAGAAAAAACAAAAATCGGTCACATTAGGATTATAAATTTATTTCCATCCTGTTATGGGTATTGATAAATATCAATAACACCAAAAGGAAACAGGTCCTCTTCAGATCCAATGGATGAATTAAATGACATACGGAATAGACACAGGAGGGAAGGGTGGGAGGTGGTTGAAGAGGGCTGAAGAGTTACCTCTCCGTTTACTCACCTCCGGTTTTTTTATTGTTTTTTATCTTTTTTTATTACCGGTTGGAGTCACAGTAAATTAAATTTTAATCTTTAATTCTAATTATATTACAAAGTAAAATTCCAGATTTAATAATAATTTAGGGGAGTACGTAAGGTTATTAAGGAATGTCGTACTTCCCTAAATTATTATCAAATCTGGAATTTTACTTTGTAATATAATTAGAATAAAAGATTAAAATTTGATTAATATTTATCAATACCCATAACAGGATGGAAATAAATTTATAATCCTAATGTGACCGATTTTTATTTTTTCTTAAAGAAATATATATATATACATATATATATACATATATATATATATATATATATATATATATATATATATATAAAAGTTGACCTTAGTCGAGGGTGACCTGAAGGTTCCCTTTTCAATAGCTACTACACCAAGGATAGCACGACTTCACCCTTGATCCTTACTTTATACTGCTGAATGAAAAGCAAGGCAGAATCAAGTACCATTTTTGAGTCTTTGGTATGACTTGACCTGGGATTGAACCCCGGTGTCCCGGACCATTGGTAACCACTCTACTCATTATGACATTGGAGTTAGCCATTAAATAATAAATAATCTACTCCGGTTAATATGCCATAAAACACAACTAACCAAACTTATCTATTGAGGTCAGTGGTTTTCAGACTGTGGTATGAGGACTACAGGAGGTCTGCAACGTCAACAGCAGGGGTCTATAGACACTGCAACAGTATCGTAAAAATTAATATTATCCGATTAGCGATAAAACCGCAAATTTGCATTCCTAGTTACGAGTGCACACCTATGAACATTCGGTTTAATCCGCAACCACTCCCAAAATTTTGGCTTAGCGGGGTGTCTGCGGATTCGGTGAGGTCAAAATGCTGCTATTTTTTGCAACAACTTTTTAATGAGAAACAATATTTTCAGCACTTACCATTATGATGACTCAATGCAGACTTACTGTGCAAAGGAACGACTAAGGGTTTGTTTGTTTTTTTTATTCCCTTAAGTTTCTTCTCTTCTTTCCATTACTTTTAACTAAACGAAAATATCGGCCCTTATCACCTCACTTTTAAAGGTCCCTATCTTAAAATATGCCAATTTCCTACTTAAGTGTAGGGTCTGAAATAAAAAGTCAGCTTATAGGTTTTTTGCGCCACTTTTTGCTATTTCTCAGGTCGCTTGTTATTTCCTCTCAAATAAAATTCAGCAGGTTTCCAAGCTCACGAACTTTTCTGCAGATGTTTTCGCCTGATCTTCTTGAGAAAATTTTCTGTCATTCAAAGCATTTTGAAGAAAAAGAAAAAGATGGAAATCACTTGCTGCAAGATCTGATGAATATGGTGGATGGGGTAGAACATATCAGCCTAAATCCAAAATTTATTTCCGGTGTGATTCTTGTTAAATGTGGCCTTGTATCTTTGTGAAAAAATATCACCAAGAATTGACAATTTGTGCCAAGTAAATCAAGCACATTCCTCCCCCAACAGCTTGATATGCCATTAAGCAAAGAAATTAATCTACCAATCCGCTTTCAAATTGCAATTAGTCAGTACAAATGTTTGGTGTTATTTTCATTAAATATCTGCCCTAGAGTACCAGAAACTCAATACATAAATTATTATACACATTAACCGGCTCATTGGCCTTGTGGGTTGAGTGTTCGCCAATGGTCCGGGAGACCGGCATTCAATCCCAGGTCATGTCATACCAAAGATTTTTAAAAATGGTACTTGATACCTCCTTACTTAACACTCAGCAATGTAAGGTACGTATCAAGGATAAAGCGGAGCAATCTATGGAAAGGAGTAACACCCTCCCCTATACCTCAGTGTAGTAGCTATTGAAAAGGGAGCCTTCGGGTCGGCCTCGATGACAGTCGCCAACTTTACATAACATTAAACCAAGGGTCAAGTAAGTAAAGTTGGCGACCGTAGTCGAGGGCGACCAGAAGGCTCCCTTTTCAATAGCTACTACAGCAAGGTGTAGGGGAGGGCGCTACTCCTTTCCCTGGATTGCTCCACTTTATCCTTGATACGTACCTTACATTGCTGAGTGTTAAGCAAAGAGGTATTAAGTACCATCTTTAAAGTCTTTGGTATGACTCGACCTGGGATTGAACCCAGGTCTTCCGGGCCATTGGCGAACACTCTACCCACTAGGATCAATGACTGAAATGAAGAGTTTTACCAGTTACCCAAAGTTAAGCAAAGATGAGAGCCTGGCTATGAACTCGGCTCATCAAGTCTATCTCTTTACAACAATAACGTTTACAGCATATATATATATATATATATATATATATATATATATATATATATATATATATTGTAAAGGTTATATATATATATATATATAGGTATTTCAGAAAAATTGATATCATTTCGTATAAAAAGCCTCGTTCAAATTCTCTTTTCAAATTTGAACAGCATGTGTTGAAATAACTCAATTTTCTATATTTAATGTTTTTCTTTTCCAGCGAATGGCATTTTTATACCTGGAAAGAAAAAAAATCTAATATGTATATATATATGTGTGTGTGTGTGTGTGTGTGTTGTCATAGACGGACTGTTTCGCTGTATCACAACTCTTCAATGAGGCTAGACCCACGTGATGCTTCAAGCTGGGATCGAAACCCGACTGACGCAAAGTCAGTCGGATATCTTACCCCACCGACATTCTCAGCGTAAGTGAAGGAAATATTTACATATAACTTTTTACATATACGTTATCGGCTACCTGGAGTGCTCAATTCTTGAGAAGAGCTATAGCACTTCAGCGTGTTTAGCAGTCGGAAAATTTCCCCAAACTACGGGTGGGGGTTATATATATGGTCATCCACAGACAGACTGTTGTATCGTTGTATCACAACTCTTCAAAGTGACTAGACGAGCGAGATTCTTCAAGCCGGGAACGAAAAATGGCTGAAGTATATATATATATATATATATATAAACGCACACACACACACACATATATATATATATATATATATATATATATATATAGTTGTTTTAATTCCATGAGTTAATAGAAGGAAAATGTTCGGTTTGTGTTTTCAGTCTTTTCGCTTTGGCAGTGAAATATTTTAATTATTAACTTAAGATTTGTTTTCCCCCAGGAAAAGAACCTGCTGTCAAATTTATACTTAGATAGAAAAAAAAATGTCCAGACATGTCAAACGACTTTGTAAACTAAACAAAAAATATTTTAAATTAAGTTGCAATTAGAATAACTTTTCAACTCCGACTGCATGATATCAGATGCTCTTGATTACTAAACTAATTAACTTTTGACAAGATTTACGGCAAATATATATATATATATATATATATATATATATTGAGTTGAGTCACAAATAATTTCCATTTTAACCAATTATAATTTATTCATGAATAATTTGAAAATCAATAAATTTAAACCAATAGTACAATCACCAATATTTTGCATCACTTTTTTCTATTTCTCAGGTAGCTTGTTATTTCCTCTCAAGTAAAATTCACCTGGTTTCCAAGCTCACGAACCTTTCCGCAAATTTTTCCCCTAATCTTCTTGAGAAAATTTTTTGTCATTCAAAGCATTTTGAAGAAAAATAAAAAGATGGATATCACTTGCTGCAAGATCTGATGAATATGGTGGATGGGGTAGAAAAGCCTAAATCCAAGATTTATTTCGGGTTAGATTCGTATTGAATGTGGCCTTGTCTTAACATGGATGAAGATCAATGTTCATCCTATTGATGAGTGGGAGATGTTTACTCAGAAGATTTTTACGCACACGTTGCAGGTGCCGAGAGTATAAGACAGCAGTGAGTGTCTAATTGCGGTTTAAAAACACAAAATGCGTAATCATATTTACCCAACTCCTCCGCTCGGGCAGGATATGACACAAGGTCAATTTTTAAGCAGAGTTTAACAGGTTTGAATTCAGAGTTTTCCTTCTCCTAGACTAGTTGCCTCACCAAGTCTGAAGAACCTAGTCTGCCCTACTATTTACCCATAGCTGGAGGGAGAATAATTGGATTCATACCTTTCCCAAGGGTATTAGTGCTATGGGAAATGCAGTTAGTCTCGGCCAGGATTTGAACTCGTGTCACCGTGTCCATTTCCTACGAAGATAACCACTACACCAAGGGCATCTCAAAATGCGTAATATCGCAGTGATTCCACCATATACACGGCATGAATATTCTTCCACGTAGTTCCGACTTTGGGGTAGGCTGCAGATATTCATCTTTGTCAATTCCTTTTTTTTTCGTTTTTTTTTAATTTAAAATTTTCATAAAAGGCCCATTTTTCTTCACCTGTAATCATATTTACCAACCCCACCGATCGGGCAGGATATGACACAAGGTCAATTTTTAAGCGAAGTTTAACAGGTTTGAATTCAGAGTTTTCCTTCTCCTATACTAGTTGCCTCACCAAGGCTGAAGAACCTAGTCTGCCCTACTATTTACCCATTGCTGGAGGGATAATAATTGGATTCATACCTTTCTCAAGGGTATTAGTGCTATGTGAAATGATATCAGTCTCGTGTCGCCGTGTCCATTTCCTACGACGATAACCATTACACCACAGGCACCTCCACTCTTCACCTGTAAATATATTCTTGTAAAATAAGTTATTTCTCTGCCTTAAAAGAAGAATTTGTTCATAATTCTACTCGTTCAGTCAAACGTGTGCGTCATGATGACCTTTTGATGGCTATTTTTGTTCTCATCCATAGAAGCCACTCTTATAGATGAGCAGCAGTAGTTTCCCGATCGATGCTGCTTCCTATGGTTTTCGTAAGAAATAATTCTTTATTACCCCTTCTGTCATTAAGTTTTAAGTCAGTAAAAGTCCACAATTACTTTCTTTTTTAAATTTCATCAACGACCTTATTTATGATTCTTTGAATCCTTACAGGCATTCTATTTTAAGCTAACTTGTGGGCCCTCACATGAACGAGCAAATGCAGGGCGTCCAGCTAGGATCTACATACAATAGCTCTGTGTGTTACATAGCCATACATGAATACGTGAAATAGACATAGTCATACGGGTACGCAAAACGTTCATAATGTCCATAACGCACATAGATAACATAGGAATCCCGAAACACGAAAAACACTTACGACTTCTTAGTTCAGGTACGAAACTTTTTATTACCTTTGAGTTAAAAGGTTCTTCGACATAAGGAAAGACGCACAATCTTTCTATGCTGACTTTTCTATCTGCCCTCCCCCACACCTGCGGCGCCCGTAGCGCTCAAATTCGTTGTTTGAAATAGAACTGTTTATATGTATAAAAATGGATTTGACTTTAATAACCTACAACAGTTGATGTGCCATAAAACCAACGCAAACCAAACCTTAAATAACCTACAAAATGGTGATATGCCTTAAAACACAACCAACTAAAAAATCTACTCTGTGTAAATGTAATTTTAAACAGGAAATTTGAAATAAAAATGAAAGCCTGAGACAAACATACTTTTTAGGCTTTTTAAAGAAACTATCGTCAAGGATGACAATAGGTGTAACAACCTTTTATGGTGAAAACCTCCTGAGAAGCACAGCAGTATTCAAAATGCTCCCACACTTACTTCTTTCTTCTGCCAAACAATATCGTACGGGAGCAATAATAGATATGCTGGGATAGGATGAAGAACAGGGAGGAGTGGATACATATCTTCCCGAAAGTATACTGTTTGAAGAGAACACAATATTCCTCAGTAAAATTCGATATCGGTTAAAAGAGCACAGAAAATTCTCGTATAAAAGAGTAAGTATTCTTCTCAGTTAAATTAATATAGAGTTGGGATTTATGTTCTTTCTTTGTTTTTATTGTTTGTGTTTTGCTTTTTGTGGGTGGTGAGGTTACTCGAATATCTGAAGGAATTTGTGGCGTCGTCCTATATTACAATACTCGTGTCTGCATAAAATGTTCGACCGAGAATGAAATTAGCCACACGGAGATCAGAAAATGAAATTTCAATTTTCATAAATATGACCATGTCATTAATTTTCATAATTAATCCAAGGAATAATGTTTCACTGGCAAGTTCACTGCTGGAGATGATAAATTATTTGTGACAAGTTCTATAAGCCGTCCTGAGATCACTCAATGAGAACCGTTTATTAAAGACTAGCTGGGCTAACCGCTGTTGCCCGTTCAAAATAACCCCAGTAATGTTTAAAATACTGAATGAACAATATTGGTAACAATTTAATTTTTGCGATTATCTTTTTAAATGAATATAATAATATATTATAATATGATATATTATACATATATAATATACAATATAATAATATATATGCATACCGCGGCGCAATATGCATCAATTTGGATTTGGTCGAAAGCGGGAATTTTCAGCATGAGGGAAACACACGCGGAACCACCTTTCCCGTTATTGTAAACGCGTAATAACATCAACCGCCGAAAGTAAACGCGTTTTTTTTTTTTTGTTTTTGTTTTTTAATCACAAACTGCACACTAAAAATGAAGATTAACGTCCAATGTAGTCTCTGCTCTTAATTGATCTGGTGTATATATATATATATATATATATATATAATTCTCTTAATACCCTGTCCGGTGGCAAAAGCTCCTAGGTAGCGCCAGGAGTGGCAGTACCGCCTTGAGCTACCGAAATTGTGTTATCACCCCCAGTTGGCGGCTGATGAGGACAGGGTATCGCACGTGCTTTCATACGTTGTATGATGAAAAAAAAATTAAATAATATATTGTTCTCTATTATATAAAATGAACTCCACAGTTGAAAAATTATTATTTTCAGGTTTACTTTAACTTGAATATTTGGAAACACGGAAATACGATTTTTAAAATATTTTAAAAACATTATCAATAATTTTAAAATTTCAACTTTTATTAAATAAAAAGGAATGAATATTTCCTCAAAACCCAAAAGTCTTTTTAATTTTTTTTTCCTGATGTAAAGTATTTTATTTCAAGTCTGCAGTTCAAGGTTCTCTCTTTGTCGTTAGCCCAGGTGACGGGGCTTAGGAGATGCTGACAGTATTTCTTTCCAGGGAGGTAAGCCCCTCCCCAAAGGGCGTCCTAAGTATGACTCTAAACTGCACCTGATGGTGAGGCCTTTGTTTGACCAAGACAGTGTAGATTATCCTCTCTATTGACATTATTACTAGGTCCACTCTGGCCCGGAGTGGTAGTACCAGTTAGAGTCACATCTGTGGGTTAAATTGATTTGTTTAGAAATAATTTGTCTTTGATAAGACTGTGTGCCAAAAAAAACTCAAAAGAAAAAATGTAAATAAGAAAGCACATATACTTCTTCTGTTGTCATTTACTAATCTCAGCTAGGTGGTGGCACAAAACCGGAAGTGTGGGCCACAGTGAGAACCGAACTCATTAAAAATGGTATTCTAGACAAGCTTGTTATAATACTATATGAGATGCCTATGTACACTTTTTATATCCTCTCTTTTTCCAAGTAACGGAGTCCTCGTGGTGTAGTGGTTAACGTATTGGGCTGTAACATCGAAGTAAACAAGTTCAAACTCCAGTCGCGCTATTACATTCACATTCGGACTAATACCCTTGAAAAAGTAATGAACTCCCTTATCCCCCCCCCCAGCGATAGGTTAGATTGTATCACTGCAGTTTTTTCTACAAGGATTGCTTTGGCATTAAGTAACGCACGAAAGTTGATATGCCATTAAAAAACGAATGGAAACCGAACCTTTTTCCTGGTAGCATATATATATATATATATATATATATATATATATATCAGGAAACACAGAAATTAACCATTTAACTTCCTGAAAACAACCTAAAACGATAGAATCACATGTTGAAGAGAAAGAAACGATTTAAAAATAAATCCGCATGTATTTTAAAGTATTTAATTTTTTCTTTCATTGGACCAATAACAATTATATATATATATACATATATATATATATATATAAAGTAGAGGAATCATATTGTGAATTGAATTATCATGATCAGAAAATCTGGTGAACACTTACGCACAACCTCAGGAAACACTGGACAGCTGTTTCGACCTTATTAAATCTTATCAGCAGTATATACCGTGATCCCTACCACTGGAGATCGAAAAATCAACCACAGATTGCAGAGCCGAAAGTGTGTGCAAACAAACGATTAATATTGAATAGAATAAAAGATGTTAGATAGCAATAGTTAAAGCCATTTAAATGTGTAGCAACAACATCAATTACGAGTATGCAAACAAATCAGGTCAAAATCATTTACTGGCAAAATCTTTTAGTGTGAACTGAATTACCATCCGGCCAACACCTACACACGGAAACATTGGACAGCTGTTTCGACCTTATTAGGTCTCATCAGCAGTGTATACCGTGATCTCTACCACTGGAGATCGAACCAGTGACTACAGATTGCAGAGCCGAAACTCTAAAACTGATCCAACAGTCCATATCGCTCACAAGTGACGCCAAATTAACAAATCATAGTAATTGCACAGCCAATTAACCTGAATGTGTCTTGCAAGTTACATCCGTACTCTTTACAGAGGACACGCTCACCCCAGGGTCACATCTTCCCAAGAAGCTTACAAATACGCATCCGTGTAATTATTATGACCTCACGGGCAAAGATATGGATTTACATTTTTCTTTTCTTTTTTAAATAGAGGAATCATATGAATTGAATTACCATGACCAGAAAAATCCGGCGAACACCTACGCATGACATACGGAAACACTGGACTGCTGTTTCGACCTTATTAGGTCTCGTCAGCAGTGTATAGCGTGATTGCCACCACTAGAGATCGAACCATAACTAGTTAATTTGGCTTCACTCACGTTCGTTATAGACTGTTGGCTCAGTTGTAGCGTTTCGGCTCAGCAATCTGTGGTCGCTGGTTTGATCTCCTGTGGTGGATATCACGCTATATACTGCTGATGAGACCTAATCAGGTCGAAACAGCTGTCCGGTGTTTCCGTATGTCGTGCGTAAGTGTTCAACGAATTTTCTGGTCATGGTAATTCAATACATATATATATATATATATATATATACATACCATTCCTTCAAATGCAAACTACATACATCCAATGTTCAATATTACTAGTACTTTTAAAATGGAATTTTTTAAGCTTGCATTTTTTAAATGCAATTGTTTGGCCGCCACTAATGATCGGCAAACTAGACTAGCAACTAACCTTCACAACTTAGTTCGAGTCTCATTGGGTTCCCTATTCACACAGCCTTGAGCAACATCTAAGCATAAAAGCTTAATGAATTACTTCATGCAAATTGTTTATATTTTTACCGTAAACCGTAACGAATTTATTTTCTCCTAGTTCCGGGTTAAATAGTATCGCAGACGTTCTTCTACAGGGATAACCCACGAAGATTCGAACTCGCTTGCTACGATTCCGCAGTCCATCGCTTTAACCATTACACCACAAACACTCTCCCCTCAGTTGCACATATCTTCGCTTATACAGTGTATGTAAATAATTATTTATTAAAACCTTATTTGAAAAATGCATAATCAACAAATGCGTGATTTTAGCGCCCTAAATATTGTCATTTTGAAGTTTAATCCTGACACATATATCTTGTAACTTCCATTTCCGTAAAATTTTACCCTTTAGTCCATCGGATTTGAGCGAAAACTAAAAATCAGATTCGACTTTTCTTTTGGCGTATGTATGTAAACAGCCTGAAAAAAAAATATCTGCAAAGGAGCAATTTTGAAAAAAAAAAACAAAAGAACAAAAGAAACAATATTTTAGAATTTAGGCGGCGGGGAGCACTTTGTTATATAAATTTAACGTAGAATGATCACCCACTTCTGGACCAGCAAACATTACTGACGACCAGAAATAGTGGTAGGGACGTGAAACCAAATTAGTAGAAAAAAAAATTGGCGAAAGTTAGAACCCCGCCCCACATACCACCACCACACAGTATATCTTATTTTCTTTTTTTTCTGTTGAAACGTGGGCGCTTTTTTTAGGTTTTTTTTCCTCATTTTAAAAAAATCCCCACCACAATTTTTTTTATTCAACCCACAATTTTTTATTTCATTACGAAAAAAAAATCTCCATCCTAAATAACCACCTCCATCTCTCCATCTGATTTCCGACAAAAAATGAAAAAATGTTTGGTTACACGTCCCTTTACCGCTATCTCTGGTTGTCAGTAATGCTTGCTGGTCCGGAATGGGTTGGTTGGTTGATTTTATAGCATGTCAATATTTGCAGGTTTTTAACGCCCAATCCATTTTTATGCAAATAGTTCTATTTCAAACAATTCAGTTTAGCATGAGTACAATTTAATTCTCAAAAACATTTCTATTTCAAGCTATTCGGTTTAGTCAAGCAGTTCTAATTCAGCTAATTCAGTTTAGTATAAGTACAAATTTTGTTTACACACAGTTAAATGTAAAAACAGTTCTATATTAAACAATTCAGTTTAGTGTAAGTACAGTTTCAATGTCAAAAACTGTTCCATTTCAAACAATTCAGTTTACATAAGCACACAGTTTAAATGTAAGTACAGTTTAATCGTGAAAAACATTTCTATTTCAAGCTATTCAGTTGCGTCAAACAGATCTTTTTCAAACAATTCAGTTTAGCATAAGAATGCAGTTAGTTCTATTTAATCCATAGATATGGCCCTATCAGGTGCTACCACTCCGGGCCAGAGTGGACCTGGATGCAATAGCAAAGAAGAGATGCTCCGGTGTATTCTACAGCCCCAACCAACCGGGCAATACAGTGTTAATGTCAAAACAGTTTTATTTCAGATAATTGAGTTTAGCATAAGTATACAGTTTAGATGTTAAAACAGTTCTCATTCGAGCAATTCAGTTTAGCATAAATACACAGTTTAAATGCAAAAAACTGTAAACGGTTTAGTTCTATTTAACCCATAGATAGGACCCTTATAAGGTGCTACCATTCTGAACAAGATTGGACCTGGGAGCGATGGCAATAAATGGGTACTCCGCATTCCCCAAAGCTCCAGCATTACTGGAACCTCACCATCAGATTGTTTAGTGTCATATCCATAACATTCGTTGCGGGAGGGGTCACCGCTCTGCAGAGATACAGTCGGCGTATTCTACAGCGCCAGGCAACTGGGCAAGTCTGGAATGGGTGATCATTTAACGTTAAATTTATATAACAAATGACCCTCACCTTAAATTCAAAAACACTAGATTTTTTTTCAAAATTTCTTCTTTGGTGATATTTTTTTCAGGCAGTTTACATGCATTAGCCTAACAAAAAGTAGAATCCAATTTTTCCTTTGCGCTTAAAGCTGATGGGTTAAAGGGTAAAGATTTATCGCCATTTCTTTGCAGAAGAAGGCCCTCTTCCCAATTCGCTGAGAACATCCATGGTAACGTGTAACTCCTCAGGCTTCGCGTACATATATCTTCTTGGTTTCTTTTTTCTAATGGTATATCAACCTTCGCCAGTTATTTAATGCAAAAGTCACCCTTCCAGTAAAGGAATTTTAAAAAGAGAATAAAATTTGCAATATTAAAGAAATATTTTAGAGAATAAAATTCAATATTAAGGAATTTAGAGAGAATAAAATTTGCAATATTAAAGAAATATTTTAGAGAATAAAATTCAATATTAAGGAATTTAGAGGGAATAAAATTTAATATGAAGGAAATGACCCTAACGCCAAGTTTAGTATTTAACTGGGTAATGTTTTTAGGGGGCTTTAGCGTGTAATTTTAAACGGTAAGTTGAAACGATAAGTTCCGCAGATTTCTAGTCCGGATGCTAGTTCGAAAAGATAACACAGACAATAAGTATTTCAAAGGAAATTTTATATAAAGAAACAAGAAAGAAAGGATAGAAAAATAAAATGTTGCAAATTTTAGTGTAATTTGCAGGAACTTATCTGAGAGAGTGTCCAGGAAACAAAGATCTTTGAATTAGGGTATTTTTTCTTCTTTTAGTTTTGTCGAATTGTTTCAGTTTTCATTTAATTTCGAGTTTTCTGTAAAGTTATCTTTTCAGTAGAATTCTCGGTTGAATTTTCTTTCAGTTGTTTAACTTGGTAGATTTTCAGTAGTTGTCTTTCGTTTAATTCTACTTTTATTTCTTGGGAAGCTTCAGCCTGTTTAAAATACTTATCGGGTATTCAAGAAGCGAGTGACGAAACCCTTCTGCAGGCTATTTTTTCGTTCTTTTAAAGTTCGTCCCCGAATTCGTACAGAGGGTCCCAATAGTATTCTCGACAGTGGGCGGGGTATCTTTTTGGTACTGTATTGTTTAAGATAAGTTCTCTATTTTCCACTCTGGCCAAATCAAGTGCTGCACGTGGTCGGTTTGATTTTTTTTTTTTTTTCATAGAAATAAATTTTTATACTAGAAGGACAGTAGTAGTGCTAGTTAATCTATAGCTGGGGAGCATAAGGAGGGTCATACCTTCCCCAAAGGTATTAGTACAAAAATGAACGTAATCGCGCGACTGGAGTTCGAACTCACTTACAGCGGTGTCACAGTCTAGCGCTCCGCCACTTTTCTACGAGAACTCCCTCTGACTTTATAATCAAGGTTTCAACTTTATTTGTAGAATTTCAAGACTTTAAGGCGATTGGACAACTTTTAAAATATTTTTTATGTGTTAGTCTTCTTCAATAATTCATTCATATAAATGGCTTCGAGCTGACGAAGAAAAGAAGCAGAAGGTACCCCGCAAAAACAAATACCGACGCCGACTACGCCGATGACATAGCGTTACTAGCAAATACACCCAACCAAGCCGAAACACTACTGCATAGTTTGGAACGAGCCGCCGCAGGCACTGGCCTCCATGTCAATGCACACAAAACTGAATATATGTGCTTTAATCAAGCAAGTGACATTTCCACACGAGACGGAACCTCTCTGAAACTGGTTGACAAATTCACTTACCAAGGAAGCAGTGTTTCATCAACCGAAAAAGACATCGACACGCGGCTAACGTGTAAATGGAAAGCTATCGATAGACTTTCGATCATATAGAAATCAAACATGACCGACAAAATGAAATGCAGTTTCTTCAAGGCAGCGGTCGTATCGATACTGCTGTATGGATGCACTACTTGGACGCTAACAAAACGGCTGGAGAAGAAGCTAGACGGCAATTACACAAGAATGTTGCGAGCAATATTAAACAAGTCCTGGCGGCAACACCCCACAAAGCACCAACTATACGGCCACCTGCCTCCTATCACGAAAACTATCCATGTTAGACGAACCAGACACGCAGGACACTGCTGGAGGAGCAGGGACGAGCTCATAAGTGATGTACTCCTGTGGACCCCCACATATGGACGAGCTAAAGCAGGACGACCAGCAAGAACATACATACAGCAGCTCTGTGAGGATACGGGATGTAGCCTTGAAAACCAGCCAGAGGCGATGAATGATAGGGAGAAGTAACGAGAGAGGGTCAGGGATATCCGTGCTAGCGGCACGACATGATGATGATGATGATGATGATGATGATGAGTATTACTCTTTATATATGCACAGTGTATGTATTAGTATTGATTTATAAATGCTTGCTTCTCCAGCAGTGTCCTGCATGTCTGGTTCGTCTAACTTGAATAGTTTTCGTGATAGGAGGCAGGTGGCCGTACAGTTGGTGTCTTTTGGGGTGTTGCCGCCAGGACCTGTTCAAGACTGCACGCAGCATTCTTGTGTAATTGCCGTCTAGTTTCTTCTCGAGCCGTTTTGTCAGTCCATGTAGTGCAGCCATATAGCAGTATCGATGTGACCACTGCGGACCCCCACACATGGCCGTGCAAAAGCAGGACGACCAGCACGAACATACATTCAGCAGTTATGTGAGGATACGGGATGTTGTCCTGAAGACCTGCCTGGAGCGATGAACGATAGGGAGGAGTGGCGAGAGAGGGTCAGGGATATCCGTGCTACCAGCGCGACATGATGATGATGATAAATGCTTACTTTCGTTTCGGGCCGAAAATTCCTTAGAGGACACAACTGACTAATGGTTGTGAAACTTTGGAGCTAATACTTTTGTTTCGACTGTTGTCTAAGACTGTTGGGGCTGTTACTCATTAATATTAGGGATTTGGGTGTCTTCGCAATAACTAACTTTTTTGGCGTTAAAATAGGGGAAATTTCTTTCTGGAAACCATGACGAGAGAGGATCAGGGATATCCTTGCTGCTGGCACATGATGATGATGATGATATATGGAAGGATAGAAGAAATCACATCACATATAACGGTATAGTTAGTTTTTGTTTTGTTTTGTTTTTTAGTTGTTTTTTGCTTTGATTTGTTTTTGTTTGTTTGTTTGTTTGTTTGTTTGTTTGTTTGGGGGTTTTGTGTGGGGGTTCAGTTAATTATTATTTTTTTTTGGCTTTCAAAAATATTCAAAACTTAAATGAAAACTTTAAAAAAAAAAGAAATATATATTCTTACATAATTTATAAAATAAAAACGTAAAACTTTTCAAATTAAATAATGTTTACTTTTAACGTAGAGCGGATTTTCTGCAAGAGAAGATTTGGAATTTCAAATTTCAGTTAACAATTCACTGAGAACTTTAAAAGAAATATAAATATTTTTCCATTTCCATGAAGAAATTTCATTTTCTAAGAAAATCAAAATTAAAACAAATGAAATGTGATGGGTAACTCTCTCTCTCTCTCTCTCTCTCTCTCTCTCTCTCTCTTACTTTCTCTCTAGCTCTTTCCCTTTCTCTCTCTCTCTCTCTCTCTCTCTTGCTTTTTCTTTTGCTCTCTCTCTCTCTCGCTTTCTCTCTCGCTCTCTCTCTCTCTCTTGCGCGCGCGCCCGCTTTCTTTCTCTCTCTCTCTCTCTCTCTCGCGCGCGCGCTTTCTCTCTTGCTCCCTCTCGCTCTTTCTCACTTTCTCTCTTGCTCACTCTCTCTCTCTCTCTCTCTCACTCTCTCTCTCTCTATATATATATAGATAGATACAAGGGGCATACGAGGTGCATACGATAAGTTTCCAGACTTTTTTCGTATGGACACTTTTATTGATACTACACACATGAAACTCTAGTCCCCTTCGAAGTAGTCTCCTCCGGCTGCAATGCACTTGTTGTACCGTTCCAAAAATTTCTTCAAGGCCCCATTGAAGTCCTCTTGTGTGAGCGTGTCAATGACCTTCATCACAGCCTCTTTCATCTCCTCAATTCTCTCATAACGACAGGCTCTGAGCTTAGGGAATAACCAAAAGTCACAGAGAGTAAGGTCAGGACTATAGGGAGGCTGAGGAACTGTCTTGATGCCCATCTTGGTCAAATAGTCTGTGACAAGGATGGAGTTGTGGACTGGTGTATTGTCCTGCAGGAAAGGCCACTGACCCGATTTGAAGGGTGCTGGCCTCTTCCCTAGGAATCTCTTCCTGAACTCTCTTAAAACCTCAACATAGTAACCCTAACCCTAACCCTTTGGCCAATCAATTCCGGTGTATTGACTTCCTTACCTCTTATCATCCCTCACAGACTCTCCGCCTTCTTTGAATCTCTTATGCCACTCAAAAACTGATGCTCGATTCATGCAAGATGCTCGAAAAGCAGTCTGAAGCATTCCATACCTTTCTGTGGCAGCATTTTTTTCCAAGTTTAAAACGGAATTTTATTGCATATCGTTCTTGTAAAGTGTCCTCACATCCAGATTGCATTTTTGAAATTCACCAGCTGTGACAATCAGGCTTTAGTAGGGTGTATTCTAATTGCTGCTGTGGCTGTTCATTTGAACCTGAAATCATAAAAATTGGTCAGTCATCTCATAAGATGTATAGCAATAACATACTGAATTGTCAAGAGTCTACGCCAATTTTAAATGTCAATACGAAAAAGGTCTGGAAACCTTTCGTATGCACCTCGTACATATATATATATATATATATATGTTTTTCTAAGATAAAATGTTTTTAAAATATTTCAATTGAGTGAAAGACAAGGGAGATAACTATCGTGGTACATATAAAAAAAAAGTTGGCGACCATAGTCGAGGGTAACCCGAAGGCTCCCTTTTCGACAGCTACTACACCAAGGTGTAGGGGAGGGCGCTACTACTGAAAATTTTGCGTATCTTGTGATACTCAAACAGTTCCTATTACTCATCTCCCGCTAGCAAATCTAATGGTACCTTCTCATATAAAAATTTATGCTCCAAAGTTCTTTGCGCACTTATATATGCGTGTGGGTGAGTGGTTGCGCACGCACAGTGACACAGTACCATCATCAGGGAACGATCCCCGACTTCATCTTTTGTTTTATGAGAGGTCCTTCTACTTTCCTTTGTAGACTTCAGTTTACACTGATTATTCTTAATTTTTATCTAGTTTTGACTGTAGCGATAAAATCCCCGATGAGGATCTAACCTACTACGCTTTGTAATTGTCATTCATCTCACGGGCTGAAAAGACACATACGTTCCACCCTGGATATAAATAGGAATTGGCATTAGATAACTTATAACGGTTGACATGCCATAAAACCCAACCAACCAATCAGTCTACCTGCTACATTTTAAGCGCTCAGCAATTTTTGTCTACGATCTCGCGTATATAGGGTTGTCTGGGTTCATATAAATTTACCATACGCATATAAATACACGATATAAATACGTGATATTTAAAGTAAAGTTGGTGACCGTGGTAGAGGGTGACCCGAAAGCTTCCTTTGCCTAAGCTACTACACTGTGGTGTAGGAGAGGGCACTACTCCATTCCTTGATCCGTACCTTACAATGCTGAGTGTTAAGCAAGGAATCATCAAGTACTATTTTTTTAATCTTTGGTAAGACTCGAACTGGGACTGAACCTCGGTCTCCCAAGCCATGGTCCAATACTCTACTCACTTGGCCATACTACTGAAAAATCTATTGGTATGAACGTATTACTACTCAATCATTGACGGAAGACCCTGTGGTGTAGTGGTTAACGTGCTGGACTGTGACACCGTAGTTATCGAGTTCGAACTCCAGTCGCGCTATTATTTTCACTTTTGGACTAATACCCTTGGGAAAGCCATGAACCCCATTCATTGTACCAGTTATGGGTTAAATAATACCACTACCGTCTTTCTACAGGATGAGTCTCCGCGGTGTAGTGGCTAACGTGCTGGACAGTGACACCGTAGTTATCTAGTTCGAACTTCAGTCGCGCTATTACGTTCACTTACAGACTAATACTCTTGGGAAAGGCAAGAACCCCCTTACCCCGCCACTTATGGGTTGAATAGCACCACCACTGTTCTTCGACAAGGATGGCTTTGTCATTAAATAACCCTCACAGGTTAACATGGCATTAAAGAAAGAAACAAAACTGAGAGAAAAATGAAGATAAAAAAAATTGCAAAAGCGGTCAACTAGTGCAGAGCAAGGAATGTGGTCAGGGGCGGTAACTCTTAACGGTACGTAAACTCTAAATTTGGCTTAAACAGTGAAGCATAGCAAGCATCACATGTCACGTGTACCTCCGACAAATGATTATTTGAAGCATGGAAAGAGAGATAAAAAGACTTTTATTCGAACCCCACCCGAGCTCATCTCTGATACACTGGCAAGTTCCGAAGGTTCTTTGTCCCAGACGACACACTGCTTGGATAATAATACCAATATACCACTGACAAGGGGACACAAGGACGTACAGTTGACAGGGAAGTGATATTACAAAGTAATAAATATTTAGCCGAAATTTCGATATATATTTATATATATATATACAAAAATTAACTTAAATCGCGAGTCGGAATTCTCCTACTAAAGTTTCACCTCAACGGATCATCAGGGAGTTTAGTTTAGTGTGGAGTCGGTACTAAACTCCCTGATGATCCGTTGAGGTGAAACTTTAATAGGAGACTTCCGACTCGCGATTTAAGTTAATTTTTGTAATTGGCTCTACTTCGTATTAAACACTCTTGTAATTGTAGCATTGCGGCATTTTACGGTGGGTTTTATTTTTCTTTTGACCAACTGACTGCATATCTCTTGATTTTTTTCAACTGGTGTGACGAAGTTGGTCTTTTCTTTTTCTTGTCCTATGATATTTTTTCTTTTTTTTTTCCCGGGCAGGGATTCGAGATATTTTTATCTCTTGTTCCTGGCGGGTTTTTTTTTAATTTTTTCATGGTAACCGTAAATTCTGGTAGATAGTAGGTTAGTATATATATATATGTGTGTGTGTGTGTGTGAGTGTGTGTTTCATCTTTTCATCAGCAGTAGGCGTATATCGAAGAAAGATAAGGGACGAGAATGGTTTCCTGAATAATTGTCCCTCTGGGGTTACTTGTAGAGATGAGCTCTCAGCATAATGGTTACCGTCGTTGGAATTTGAATCGGTGAACCGATTTCAAAAACAAGACGAGGCTCTTTGCGTTAATTCCCTTGGGAAAGGCATACATCCATCTGTTTTCTCTCCAACTATGGGTAAATAGTACGGCAGACTGGGGTTCTTTAGCCTTTGATGGCAATCAGTCTAGGAGAAAGAATACAGATTTCAAACTAGCTTTACTCCGCTTAGAAATTGACCATGTGTCTATCCCGATCGGGGCAGAGGGGTTGGGTAAAATACATACAGGCTGTTTCAGAAAGATTTGCCTTGTGGTTAGAGTGTTTGCTTATGGTCTGGAAGACCGGGGTTCGATCCCAGGTCAAGTCGCGCAAAAGACTTAAAAAATGGTATTTGATACCTCCTTACTTAACACTCAACACTATAAGGTACGTATCAAGGATAAAGAGGAGCAATCTAGGGAAAGGAGTAATGCCCTTCCCTAAACCTCGGTGCAGTAGCAAATAAAAAGGGAACCTTCGGGTCGCCTTCGACAACGCTCGCCAACTTTACTTTAACATGTAGAACGTGTTTCAGAAAAATTTATTTCATTTAATCAATTCTCTTTCAAATGATATCAAATTTTAACGTAGAAACAACTAAAAATTATTGAGGGGTCTTTTTGTTTTTCTTTTTTCTTTTCAGAAATAAAAATACCATTCACAAGAAAAGAAATTTCTTTTTGTACATGGATCATTAAATAAGTTTGCAGACTTTTTTCGTATGGGCACTATTATTGATAGTTCACACATGAAACTCTAGTCTCCTTCGAAGTAGTCTCCTCCGGCTGCAATGAACTTGTTCTACCGTTCCAACAACGTCTGGAAGGTCCCATGGAAGTCCTCTTGTCTGAGCATGTCAATGACCTTCGTCACAGCCTCTTTCATCTCCTCAATTCTCTCATAACGACAGCCTCTGAGCTTTGGGAATAACCAAAAGTCACAGGAAGCAAGGTCTGGACTATAGGGAGGCTGAGGAACTGTCTTGATGCCCATCTTAGTCAAATAGTCTGTGACAAGGATGGAGTTGTGG